>PITA01002540.1:57200-158952 GCA_004023965.1 Spilogale gracilis
GAGGGGAAGGGAAGGGAAGGGAGAGGGGAGGGGAGGAGAAGGGAAGGAAGGGGAAGGGAAGGGAGAGGAAAGAGAAAGGAAGGGAAGGGAGAGGGAAGGAAGTCTGAAGGAAGAGAGGAAGGAAGGGAAGAAGGAAGGAAAAGAAAAGAAAGAAAAGAAAAGAAAAGAAAAGAAAAGAAAAGAAAAGGAAAGAAAAGAAAAGGAAAAAGAAAGAAAGAAAAGAAAAGAAAGAGAGGGAGAGAGAAAGAAATGAAGGTAGGTAGGTTTGGTTCTGTTTTGACATGTGAGGCAACATGAAGTGGTCCAACATGCATGTAATAGAAACCAAGAAGTAACTCTTTGTAAACACTCTGGTGATTTTTGCTACAGAAATATAATAGAGAGTCCTTGCTTTAAAATTGAATTTTGGGAAAACAAATCTGGTCTGTCTTCATTTCTTTCTTTCTTTTTTTATTTTATTTTATTTATTTGTTTGACAGAGAGAGATCGCAAGTAGGCAGAGAGGCAGACAGAAAGAGCAGAGGAAACAGGCTCCCTGCTGAGAAGAGGGTCCAACACGGGCCTCCATCCCAGGACCCTGGCATCATGACCTGAGATGAAGGCAAAGGCTTTCACCCACTGAGCCTCCCATGCGCTCTGTCTTCATTTCTTATTGAAAAAATAAAAATAAAAACAAAACCAAAATAGTAAAATAAGAACTACAACAGCAACAAAACACCTGGTTCATGGATTAAGTACATTTGGAAGAATGGGAAATAGTCATATAGACCACTTCTTTCTGGGTCATTTTTAACAGAGTATAAAACCGAGGAGAATCAAAATGGAAGTGGCTTCCTTTGCGAACAATATTTCTTTGTAAGTCATGGGTCATGGCAACATATATGTTACCCAAATCAAAGATTCAAACTGAATGAAGGAATAGTTTTAACCTCTTTGAGAAGGAAATGCATCTTTGCTTTGTTCTTTCTGGCATCTTTTGGATAATTAATAAAATGTGGCAATTGGTTAGATCCATGATTCACAAACGTCTGCTTTGAGAGTTCAACCTTTGTAATAACAGTTACTTACTTTGAACAAGTGCAATCATGAGAGTCTAATGTGACTCTCATGAAAGACTCTCGGAAATTGGGATACATGGTCATCCTATTATAGTACTCATACTGTAACTAATGAATTTTCATTCACAAAACAAAGTTCCCAATATATTGCACTCATCTAGCATAATAAGTCTAAATATTTTAAACATTTAAGTTTACTTCCTTAGATTCATACTGAGCTTTCACCGCCAATTAAGATTGCTCATAAATTTTCCTCTGTTAATCAATTAGACATGTAATCTCATATACAATGTCAATTAACATATACAAGTAGCACTCCATACTAGGCACTGTTTCTAATGATTTAGTTATATTAATTAATTTACTCTTTCCAACAATTCAGTGCTTAAGTATTATTACTAAGCCATTTTCCAGATGAGAAAACTAGACTATTGAGTGACTACTCATAGGTCCATTGGACTAACTCATAATTTGAACCCAGGCTTTCTATTAACCCAAAGGTCTTGTCTTATCTTGTCATTTCCTTTTCTTTTCTTTCTTCTTTTCTTTTCTTCTTTTCTCTTCTCCTCTTTCTTTCTTTCTTTCTTTCTTCCTTTTTTATATCAAACTTTATTTACTTATCTAGGAGAACTGTTATAAGAATTTGAGGGGGAGGGGCACCTGGGTGGCTCCGTTGGTTAAGCGACTGCCTTTGGTTCAGGTCATTATCCCGGAGACCCAGGATGGAGCCCCACATCAGGTTCCCTGCTCAGCGGGAGGCCTGCTTCTCCCCCTCTCACTCCCTCTGCTTATGTTCCCTCTCTCGCTGAGTTTCTCTCTGTCAAATAAATAAATAAAATCTTGAAAAAAAAAAAGAATTTGAGGGGGAAATACATAAACCATCTACCATATAAAATTCATAGCATATGGCAGGTACTCAGATGGTGATGATGATGACGATGATAATTGTGAATGATTTGACATAAATCATTCTAACTCAGACTCTATTGATTCTAAAAGAGCAATTAGTTCGAAATACGACACTAATCTTGGTCAGACCTATGCCAAAGGCACTTTTGCAGGTGATTTCATTATTTAACGTCTTCATTTCTAATGCTACTCCCAAAAGACTGACTGAATAATTGATTATTTTTAATTTAAATTCTATCAATTAACACACAATGTATAATTAGTTTCAGAGGGAGGTCAGTGATTCATTAGTCTTAGATAACATCCAGCACTCATTATGTCACATGCCCTCCTTAATGTCCATCACCCAACTACCCCATCCCCCCATTCCAACAAACTGTTTGTTTCCTATAATTAAGAGTTTCTTATGATTTGTCTCCCTCTCTGACATGATCTTGTGTTTTTTTTCTCTTCTCCTATGGATCTTGTTTTGCTTCTTAGACTCCATATACAAGTGAGATCATATGATAATTGTGTTTCTCTGACTGACTTATTTCACTTAGCATAATAGCTCAATCCACATCATTACAAAAAGGCAAGATTTAATTTTTAGATGGCTGAGTAGTACACCAATGTATATATATAACACTTCTTTATCCATCTGTCAAAGGACATCTGGGATCTTCCCATAGTTTGGCTATTGTGGACATTGCTGCTATAAACATTGGGGTGCAGAAATCCTTTGGATCACTACACTTGTATCACTGGGGTAAATACCCAGTAATGCAATTGCTTGGTCCTAGGGTAGCTGTATTTTCAACTTTTTGAGGAACCTCCATACTGTTGTCTGACTGGTTACACAAGCTTGCATTCCCACCAATAGTGTAAGAGGGTTGCTCTTTCTCTGAATCCTCACCAGCATCTGTTGTCCTGTTTTGTTAATTTTAGCCATTCTGACAGGTGTGAGGTGGCATCTCATTGTAGCTTCGATTGTATTTCCCTGATGCCGAGTGATGTGGAGCATTTTTCATGTGTCTATTGGCCATCTGTAGGTCTTCTTTGCAGAAATGTCTGTTTCTGTCTTCTCTCATTTTTTGACAGGATTATTTGTTCTTTGGGTGTTGAGTTTGGTAAGTTCTTTATAAATTTTAGATACTAGCCCATTGTCTGATAAAACTTTTGCAAATACCTTCTCCCATTCTATCAGCTGTCTTTTGGTTTTGTTGACTGTTTTCTTTGCTGTGCAAAATCTTTTTATCTTGATGAAGTCCCAATAGTTCATTTTTGCCTTTCTTTCCCTTGCTTTTGGAGGTATGTCTAGCAAGAAGTTGCTAAGGTCAAAGAGGTTGCTGCCTGTGTTCTCTTCAAGGATTTTGATGGATTCCTTTCTCAATTGAGGTCTTTCATCCATTTTGAATCTCTTTTTGTGTGTGGTATAAGGAAACAGTCCAGTTTCATTCTTCTGCATGGCTGTCCAATTTTCCCATAATTATTTGTTAATGAGACTGCCTTTTTTGTATTGGACATGCTTTCCTGATTTGTCGAAGTTTAGTAGCAATAGAGTTGAGGGTCCATTTCTGGGTTCTCTATCCTGTTCCACTGATCTCTGTGTCTGTTTTTGTGCCAATGCCATACTGTAATAATGTTACAGCTTTGTAATAGAGCTTGAAGTCCAGCATTGTGATGCCACCAGCTTTGGTTTTCTTTTTTAATATTCCTCTATTTGGGGTTTTATCTGCTTCCATACAAATTTTAGGATTATTTGTTGCAATTCTGAGAATAATGCCAAGGGTATTTTCAAAGGAACTGCTTTAATGTGTACATTGCTCTAGGTAGTATAGACATTTTAACAATATTTGTTCTTCCAATCCATGAGCATGGGAAGTTATTCAATTTCTTTATGTCTTCCTCAATTTCTTTCATACGTGTTCTATACTTTTCTGAGTATGGATCCTTTGCCTCTTTAATTAGGTTTATTCTTAGGTAACTTATGATTTTTGGTGTAACTGTAAATGGGATCACTCTTCAATTTCTTCTTCTTCCAATTTTTAGTGTATAGAAATTGTTAGTGCACATGGAACATTCTCCAAAATAGAACACACATTGTGTCACAAATCAGGTCTCAACTGGTACCAAAAGGTTAGGATTATTCCCTACATACTTTCAGACCACAATGCTTTGAAACTGGAACTCAACCATAAGAAGAAATTTGGAAGGAACTCAAATACATGGAGACTAAAGAGCATACTGCTAAAGAATGAGTGGGTCACCAGGAAATTAAAGAAGAATTTAAAAAATTCATGGAACAAATGAAAATGAAAACACAACTGTTCAAAACCTTTGGGATGTAGCAACAGTGATCCTAAGATAGAAGTACATAGCAATACAAGCCTGTCTCATAAAACAAGCAAGCTCAATATACAACCTAACCTTACATATAAAGGAACTGGAGAAGAGACAGCAAATGAAGACTAAACCCAGCAGGAGAAGAAAATTAATAAATATTAGAGCAGAAATCAATGAAATAGAAACCAAGAGAACAATAGAACAGATCATCAAAGCTAGAAACTGATTCTTTGAAAGAAATAGTAAGATTGTTAAATCCCTGCGTAGACTTATCAAAAATAAAACAAAATAAAATAAAGGACCCAAATAAGCAAAGTTGTGAATGAAAGAGAGGAGATCACAACCAACACTAAAGGAATGCAAGCAATTGTAAGAACATATTATTAGTGGGCGCCTGGGTGGTTCAGTGGGTTAAAGCCTCTGCCTTCAGCTCAGGTAATGATCTCAGGGTCTTGGAATCGAGGCCCACATGGGGCTCTCTGCTCAGCAGGGAGCCTGCTTCCTCCTCTCTCTCTGCCTGCCTCTCTGCCTACCTGTGATCTCTCTGTTAAATAAATAAATAAAATCTTTAAAAAAAAAAGAACATATTATTAGCAACTATATGCCAACAAATTAGGCAATTTGGGAAGAAATGGATGCATTCTTAGAAGCTTAAAAACTACCAAAACTGGAATAGGAAGAAATAGAAAACCTGAATGGACCCATAGCAAGCAAGAAAATTGAAGCAGTAATCAAAAATCTCCCCAGAAATAAGAGTCCAGGGCAGGATGGCTTCCCAAGAGAACTCTTTTTTTTTTTTTTTTAAAGATTTTATTTATTTATTTGACAGAGAGAAACACAGCAAGAAAGTGAACACAAGCAGGGCGAGTGAGAGAGGAAGAAGCAGGCTTTCTGCTAAGCAGGGAGTCCAACGTGGGGCTTGATTCCGGGACTCTGGAATCATGACCTGAGCTGAAGGCAGATGCTTAATGACTGAGGCACCTAGTTGCCCCAGCCAGGAGAATTCTACTAAATTTTTAAAGAACTACTACCTATCCTTCTGAAGCTGTTTCAAAAAAGAGAAAGGGAAGGAAAACTTTCAAACTCTTTCTATGAGGCAAGCATCACCTTGATCCCAAGACCAGACAGTGACCGGACTAAAAAGGAGAAGTACAGACCAGTATCCCTGAAGAACATGTACGTAATAATTCTCACCAAGATACCAGCTAATACAATACAACAGTACATCAAAAGGATTATTCACCATGGTTAAGTGGGATTTATTCCTGGACTGCAAGGGTGGTTCAACATTTGCGCATCAATCAACGTGATATGCTACATTAATAAAAGAAAGGATAAGAACCATACAATCCTCTTAAGAGATGGAGAAAAAGCACTTGACAAAATACAGCATTGTTTCTGGATTAAAACTTTTTACAATTGGGGAACTTGGGTGGTTCAGTCATTCGTCTGCCTTTGGCTTAGGTCATGATCCCAGAGTCCGGGGATCGAGCCCCGCACTGGGCTCCCTGCTCAGTGGGAAGCCTGCTTCTCCCTCTCTCACTCACACTGCTTGTTTTCCCTCTCTAGCTGTGTTTCTCTCTGTCAAATAAATAAAGTCTTTAAAATTAAAAAAAAAAAAAACACACAACACAATTCTTCACAGTGTAGGGAGAGGGAACATACCTCAATATCATAAAGCCATCTATAAGAAGCCCACAGTCAGTATCATTCTCAGCAGGGAAAAACTGAGAGCTTTTCCGCTAAGGTCAGGAACACAGCAATGATGCCCACTCTTACCACTGTTGTTCAACATAGTACTAGGAATCCCAACCTCAGTTATCAGACAAAAACAGGCATCTGAATCAACAAAGGCATCTGAATCAACAAAGAAGTCAAACTCTCACTTTTCAGATGACATGATATTCTATGTAGAAAATCCAAAGTGCTCCACCCTAATGTTGTTGTAACTCATACATGCATTAAGCAAGTTGGCAGGACATAAAATCAATGCACAGAAGTCTGTTGCATTTCTGTTTATTTAAAAATGAGACAAAGGAAAGAAAAAATAAGGAATCAATCCATTTTACATTGCAGCAAAAATCCTAAATTACCTGGGAATAAACATAACTGGGAAGATAAAGGATCTATACTCTAAAAACTACAGAACACTCATGAAAGAAAAGAAGACACAAAGAAAAGGAAAAACATCTATGCTCGTGTGTTGGAAGAAGAAATATTGTTAAAATGTGTATTATCCAGAACAATCTACACATTTAGTGTAGTCCCTATCAAAATGCCATCCACATTTTTCACAGAGTTGCAACAAATAATCCTAAAATTTGTATGGAACCATAAAAGACCCCTAATAGCTAGAGGAATGTTGAAAAAGAAAACCAAAGCTGGGGGCATCACAATGCCTGACTTCAAGCTATATTACAAAGCTATAATCATCAAGACAGGATGGTCCTGACACAAAAACAGACACATAGATCATTGGAACAAAATAAAGAACCCAAAAATGAACCCTCAACTCTACGGTCAACCAATATTCAACAAAACAGGAAAGAGGATACAATGGGAAAAGGACAGTCTCTTCAATAAATGGCATTGGGAAAATTGGATAGCAACGTGTTGAAGAATGAAACTGGACCATTTTCTTACACCATACACAAAGATAAATTCAAAATGGTTGAAATAGCTAAATTTGAGATAGGAATTCATCAAAATCCTAGAGAACACTGCAGCACCTCTGTAACCTCAGCTGACTTCTTGCTAGATGTCTCCAAAGCCAAGGGAAACAAAAGCAAAAAGGAACAACTGGGACTTCATCAAGATCAAAAACTTCTGCACAGCAAAGGAAATCATTGACAAAACTGAAGGCAACCTACAGAATGGAAGAAATTATTTACAATGACATATCAGATAAAGATCTACAAAGAACTTACCAAACTCAACACAAAACAAATAATCCAGTCAAGAAATGGGCAGAAGAAATGAACACACATTTCTCCAAAGAAGAGATACAAATGTCCAACAGACACATGAAAAAATGCTCCACATCACTTGGCATTAGGGAAATACAAATTAAAACCACAGTGATATATAACCTCATACAAGTAAAATGACTAAAATCAACTAGAGGAAAAATTTTAGCGAGGATGCAGAGAAAGGGGACACTTTTACACTGTTGGTGGGAATGAAAGCTGGTATAGCAACTCTGGATAAAGGTATAGAAGTTCCTCAAGATGTTAAAAATATAGGTACCCTATGACCCAGCAATTGCACTACAAGATATTGCCCCCAAAATACAGATGTAGTGTTCCAATGGGACACCTGCACCCCAATGTTTATAAAAGCAATATCCACAATTGCCAAACTATGGAAAGAGCTCAGATGTCCATCAACAGATGAATGCATAAAGATGATGAGGTATACACACACACACACACACACACACACACTTCAGCCAGCAGAAAGGAAGAATGTTTACCATTTATATTGACCTTGATGAAACTGGGATTACTATGCTGAGTGAAATAAGTCAATCATCAGAATTGTCAGAAAGATAATTATCATATGGTTTCACTCATATGTGGAATATAAGAAACAGTACAGAGGATCATAGAGGAAGGAAGGGAAAACTGAATGGGAAGTCATCAGAGAGGGAGAAAAACCATGAAAAACCAATGTATAGCCTACAGGTCAGAAGCACAGGTAACAACTTGGACTTATGACTGACACTGGACGGTGGGAAACAGCTTTGTGAGACTGAGCCCCTAATCTGTGAGATCTGATGCGATTTCTTGGTAGACAGTTTCGGAATTGAGTTACATTGCAGGGCACCCACTTGATGTTGCAGAATTGCTTGATGTAGGAAAAAACAAACAAACAAACTAACACACCTGGTATCAGAAGTATCCTAAGTAAGAGCAAGTTTTTCTGAGTCAGGTTAATTGTAATATACAAATCAAAATATCAATGATTGAAAGTTCATTTTCAGAGGCAGAAAAAATAACCAATTAAAACAAAATTATGTCAGAGACAGGAATGAAGAACAAAAATCAATAAAACAAAAAACTAAAACATAATAGAGAAAATATAAGAAGCTGATATTTGCTATTTCTAAGAGATGATTGTGGACTTTTAAATACAACAATCAACAGTAGAAAAATCAAGAAAAAAAAAAAACAAAACACTTACCAATGTCAGGAATGACAAGAGACATGACAGATCCTCAACTTTATAATGATAAAATGTGATCATATGAACAGTGTTTTGGTGAACAAGTAAAGAAATAAGATGACATAGGAAATAGAGTTTACCAATGTTGATCCCAAAAGAAATAGAAAATCTGAATAGCCAAAATATTTAAACAAATTGAATTAATATTTAAAAGTCCTTCCACATAGAACACTATCAATTTCACAGGTGAGTTCTATATTATTTATGGAAGAAATCATACCAATAGTGTAGAAGCCTTTTCAGAAATGAGGAAGGAATGATTTTCAATTCATTTTTTGAAACCAGTATCATCACCAAACCAAGAAGTGAGAATACTACAAGAAAAAAAAAGTGACTTACAAATATACTTATGAATAAGAATGCAAATATTCTAAGGAAAATATTAGCAAATCACATATAACCACATTGAGAAAGGATAGCATATGGTAGGTATACTGAAAGAATGAACAATGTGCTTAAAATTCAAAAATCAAATAATAACAGATCCTTAATCTTTCCTGGTATTTCACATTTAACACTAGAAGATCACTGATCAGCTATATTTGTTTCATATGTCTTCCGAACTTTTCAATGGTCAGTAGGATTTATTTTAGCATTTTAAAATATTCCTTTTTTGACTTCCTTGGACTTTATAACCAATTCACAAAAATATTTTCAAATACCAGGAGGAACAAGAAAGACAACAATATGATTTAAATTAAATTAAATTTTAATTAAAAAAATCGTTTTTGTCAAATCTTAAGAAACATTGTTTTTCCTTATATTATCCATTATCATTTCATTGATCCTGTTGTTGTAATGATTTCTCTAAGCTATTAATATTTTAATTTTATATTATTAAATGTATTGACTTATCCTTCTTACTGCTTCTATTAACTGAAGACATATTTAAACTCTAAGTCATTGAGAAATAACAAAAAATAATCTCCTATAAAACAAATTTGTTTTTCCAAACCACACCCCTCAACCCTGGCAAATTACTCTATAAGGACTTGTTTCTTTCAGAGAAAAGGAAAAAGAAAGAAAAGTAATCCCCAAACTCTGCTGAGCACTAAATATCGCTGCTCTGGTAACATCTTTACAATATGACAGAATCTCATTATCTTGTCATTTTAACACTCTGGTTAATTTTAGATTCACAGGATTTTCCTTGTAGATATTCCTAATATGACAGAATTTCTTGTTTATCAAATTTCATTCTTTAAATTATCCTTTTATAATTTTAATTCAAGAATGTTCATCTTTCTCTGAGAACTTTTTGCATTCTAAAAAGGAACTAATCAGTGTGTAGGGGGGAGATAGTCCTGAAAATAAAAGATGTACTTAGTACATATGGGACAACTGATTAACCTACCTTTCATATTATATAAATACACTCTATGAAATGAAATTTAAGAAAATAAAAACACGACTAGAGATGTTTGGTTACTGGTTGACACAACTAAAATTAATAATGTGTAAATATGCAATTTATGCTACCATAATATTATCTGTAAAAACATTAAAAAAGATAGGAATCTCCACAATTTAATGAAGTTGATGTTTATTCTCAGAACTTGCTTTAAATATGATCATCATTTTTTTTTAATTTTTTAAAGATTTATTTATTTATTTATTTGAGAAAGAACGCAGGAGCAGTGTGGAGAAGCAGACTCCCCAATGTGCAAGAAGCCTGAGGGAAGGCTCCATTCCAGGACCCTGAGCCAAAGGCAGATGCTTAACTAACTGAGACACCCAAGTCCTATTGGTGACTATTAAAACAAACCTGTACTCTCCTTAGATGTACTGCATTACGACTGTCACTGTGTAAAGAATCCACATAGCTTCAGAAGTGCAGGGATGCTGGCAGGATTTAAAGGTAGAATAAAGTGTAATTGTTTCACTTTATGTAATTCTTTAAGGACAAAAAAATTGCCCCAAAATAACATTATTTTTTTTCTTTCAGTCAAAACCAGGCAGAATATACATCTCAATTTAAATAGCTCTTGATAGATTAACCTTTCTTCCCCTGTATCACATCTATAAAATGTTACATTTCAAATGAATTGGGAGCTTGAGAACAAACTGAACTAAAATCGTAACAATGACTGACAGTGGTGCCAAAATTAGGGCTAAAACTGAGTATTAGTAAAATTACCTTATTTAGCTTTTACCACAGTACTATATGGAGGGCTTTTTTTTTTCATTTTCAATATCAAGAAGTTAAGTAACAGTGATTTTATGTAACCTGTCTTCCCAAAATTATAAGGAATTAATGAAGACTATGAATCCAATTTTATCTTACTCTAAAACATGCAATCTTTACCACTGAATTTGTTCTCTACTTCAGTGTGAAAAGTCTAGATCTCCTTTCCATATATGTAAAATCCTCTACCTTTTTTTTTTTTAATGTTTTTAAAATATGTGCACCATATGGTAAAATGACAGACAATAAAGCTTAGGTTGAACCACTACAAATTTCTGGAACTGCTTAATCAAAAAAAACAACAACTACTACAACAACAACAACAACTAGATAATGGACCCAAAGTGTGAAATATTCTAAGATGACTACAAGTTTTCCTCATCACACAGAATGGGGTTGAACTGAGATTCTTAGTAACTAAAAAGGAAGCTTAGTGTCCTAAACACTAGGTTAATATTTATTGAGATATTTATTGTTGTCAGACTACTGGTAGTTGGGGAAAAAAAAGAACACATGATTCTATCTATTGGGATTTCCAAAAGTGCCACACAATTAGCAAGTACTTCAATTTAAGTGACAAAACTAATAAAATATTTTATTTGTTCCTTCTGTACTTTCAAAAGAATTTCTCTCCCTTCCTCACGGCAAATTTCTTCATTCACTGCTGAGCTGTATCTCTTCTCTTTGGCTGGTATGGAGAAAAGGGAAACCATGAAAGTCAAATAGAAGTTGAATGCCATATTTACATAATGAAAATTATCATAATAGACTCTAAATTGAGCATTTTCCCAAACTCCATGTGCTCTACTGCTTTCCACTCTATTTCCACTCTGCTGCTCTATGACTTTCTAAGATCTGAGCGTCCCCTCCCCTTTATTAAACCTTGATCTCCACTAAGGAGATATTAAAAGAAGAAGAGAGAATGTTAACCAACTATAGACCTTAGATATTTCTACAGAGACTATCAAATATGATGTGATATATTGTTAAAGGAAATAAAATTGATTTGGAAAACATCCACTTGTTATTTCATTTAATGTGTCTGAATTATTAAAAAATTGTCCCTATATGACCTAAATAATCCAAAAAAAATCCCCAAATGATTATTAGCTGCACAACTTTAATTTGAAAATGTATGGAAATAGTATATAAGAAATATTAGGATTAAATTCCGATACCTGTCCCTGAACAAAAGTCTGTTTATGGCATTCACCTGGTTAATAAGTAATAGCAATAAAAATAATTAAAAATTAAAAAACAGAAAAACAGGGATAAAGCAGACTAGCTTCAAGAAGACTGCAGGCTATTGAATCAGGCTGACATTAATAAGAGACCCAGGGAACAGTTAACCTACTGATAATGAAAATGAAATCTGCAGTTAGTAAGGTTGGTAGCCATCCCCTCACTTTGAACTTTAACAAAGTTGGCTGATACACATGTGACCCACACTATGAAAAGAGAGCCTATCTTCACTGAGAGATAGCCTGTCTGGAAAACTGCTAGGGAAGAGACAGCCATCAAGCAGCCAACATACTTACTATTTATAGGGGATTTAGACAGTCTATCGAAGTCGTGAGTGTATTTTATAGATCATTTTTCACATTTCAAATTATCTATGAAGGCGCGTCTTCACTGCTCTGATAAAACTTTCAGCTAATTTTCATTTCTGAACTGAAGTAGGGGTGAAGTAGGAACTACTTTTTATAGGAAAACAAAAGCCTAGGTATAAGGGAAATAATTCATATGAAACCACTTCTTCCAAATGACTACATTTTTATAAGATATTTCTGGGAGCAGTTAAGAAAGGATTACAGCTTGAATGTGAACTTAATCTGATCCCAGTACAGAAAAACTGCTTTCTTCATTTCTTTTCCAACCTGAAATACCCTTTGTTCCAAAGGAAATCAGAGTGGGCCAGATTTTCTTTTTTATCGTTCTTACTATCACCTTAGTAATCATGACAAATGCTTCTACAGCAATGTTTTTCAAGTAATCTTAAGGTCATTTTAAATAAAATGCCATAATTCAAGTGGTTTTGAAGCAAAGACTCTTAAAACACGCATGCATACAGCTTATTTCTGTATCTTTTTTTCTTCAGTTGTGAAATAAACTAAGAAGATTTTGCGGCTCAGTTTCCTTGGCCCAAAGCTACACTATGACAGACTATAAGTCCCAGAAGATAATAATAACAACAAAATCAATTTCCGAAAACATGTTCTCTTTAAAAAAAAAATGTTTTAAAATACAGGATATAGAAATAATTTAGATTTTCCTTAATTGAATAAGTTTAAAATCATGTTTTAAAGTTTTGTGTAACAGCTTTACTGAGGTTTAATTGGCATGTAATGCTGCTATTTTTGAAAATCTATACTTTCATAAGTTTTGACATTGAAACTTTCATCACAGTTAAGATAATGAATCACCACCAAAAGTTTCTTTGTGCTCTTTGTAGTCTCTTACTCAGTCCTTCTCCACCCCTTTCAACTAACAGCACCTCCCCACACCTAACACACCCTATCCTTAGGCGATCAGATCTGCTTTTTTTCATTATAAATTAGTTTGTATTTTCTAGAGTTTTATTTAAATGGAATCATACAGTACATTCTCTTTCTTGAAGGGGATAGAGTATGGCTTATTCCATTCAGTGTAACTATTCTGGCATTGATCCATGTTGCATGAATTAACAGTGCTTTGTTTTAATTGCTGAGTGGTACCGAATTGTATGCCTATACCACAGTTTGCATATCCACTCACCTGGTAAGGGACATTTGGGGTATTTCCCATTTTTGACTCTTAAAAATAAGTCTGCATTCATAAACAAGACTTTGTATAGACTATATGCTTTTATTTTAGGGGGATAAATACCTAGGAGTGAAATGGCTTGGTGAAACAGAAGGTACATTCACTCCCCTGCTTGTGTTCCCTCTCTAGCTGTGCTTCTGTCAAATAAATACATAAAATCTTAAAAAAAAAAAAAGAAAGAAAGAAATTGCTAATCTGTTTTCGGAAGTATTTGTACTACTTTGCAGTCTCATCTGCAGTATGTGATAGAGTTCTAGTTGCTTAGCCTCTTAACCAACACCCGGTATGATTAATCTTTTTTAATTTTAGCCATTCTTATAGGTGAAGTGGTATCTCATTATGATTTAATTTGTATGTCTCTATTGACTAATCATGTTAATCATATTTTCATGTGCTTATCTGCCATTCATATATCTTCTTTGGTAAAGTGCCTGTTTAAATTTTTTGCCCATTTTTAACTTTTTCCTAGATTTATTGATTATAATTGTGTAAGTTTAAGGGGTTCAGTGTGATGATTTGATACACATATATACTGCAAAATGTTTACCACAGTAATGTTAGTTAGCATAGTCTTCACCTTACATAATTATAATTTTTTGTTGTTCTGTGAGAGCATTAAAAAGTTCTACTCTCATAGCAACCTCCAAGTGTGCAATACAATATTGTTATCTATAGCTATCATGTGTACATGAGCCCTGGTACTTACCCATTTTATAATTTTGGATAATGTTATAGACACAAAATTTGTAAGCTTGTATCCTTTGACCAACATCACCCCATTTCTTCCACCTGTTGGCTCTTGGCTAACTACTCTAAGAGTTCTACGTTTTTGGTTCCACATATAAGTGATATCATACAGTATTTGTCTCTCTCTGATTTATCTCACTTAGCATATAATGCCCTCTGGCTACATAAATGTTGATGCAAACAGCAGGATTTCCTTTGTATGGCTGAATAATATCCATTCTGTGTGTGTGTGTGTGTGTGTGTGTGTGTGTGAGATTTTATTTATCCCTTCATCTCTCCATGCATTAACGATGTTTCCATGCCTTGTTTGCCCACTTTTTAACATTGCATAGTTCATTTACAAATTACTGAGTTTCAAGAGCACTTCATATATATGTCCTAAATATAAGTCCTTTATCAGATATATGAATTATAATTATTTTCATCTAGTCAGTAGCTTTTTTATTCTCTTAAGATGTCTTTCAAAGTATAGCTGTTTCTTGATTTTGAGAAAGCTCAATTTATGATTTATCTTAATGGACTGTGCTTCTGGTGTTATATTCAAAGAAACTTTACTTAGCCCAAGGTCACAGAGATTTTCTTTTGCATTTTCTTTTGGAAGTTTTCTAGTTTTAGGTTTTACATTTAGATCTATGATCCATTTTTGAGTTGAACAGTGTACAGTATGAACCAGTTTATTTTTGCATGTTGGTATCTAATTTTTCTAAAACCATTGACTGAGGACTATCCTTTCTCCACTGATTTACTTTAGTAGTTTGCTTGAAAATCAGTTGACCACATATATATATAGATCTATTTTTGGACTCTGTATTTTGTTCTATACTCTCTGTTTATATATTCTTAATTGTCTTGATTTCTACGGAATTACAATTTTGAAGTTAGATACTTTAAATCCTCCAGACTAGTTCTTATTTTTCAAAATTGTTTTGGCTATTCTAGTTCATTTGCATTTCCATGTGAATTATAAAATCAGTTTGTCAGTTATACAAAAAGAGCCTGCTAGAATTCTGACTGGAATTGCACTGAATCTATAAATAAACTTGGGGAGCAACATCATTATAATATTAAGCCCTCCAACCCTCCATTTCTTTAGGTCTTCTTTAATTTCTCTTAGCAATATTTGTAGTGTGCAATGTATAGAGGTTGCAGATTTTGTTGGATTTATCCATATTCACATTTTTAAAGTTATTGTAAATGGTATTATTTTTAATTTCTAATTACTTATTGATAAATACTGAATATAATTTATTTTTGCATTGGGCTTGTATCCTGTTACTTCTAAGCTTTTTTGCGGGTTACATAAGATGTTCTGTGCATAGAATCACGTCGGTTGTAACCAGTAATAAAGACAGGTTTACTTCTTTCCTTTCAGTCTGTCCTTAAACTTGAAAAAATGAAAATCTGAAAAGATACTTTCTCTCCTCCATCTAGTGGAAGAGATACTTTAAAAAATATGTATTATATATTTTCATACACACACAGATACCCATATATATCACTATGGACTGAAATGTGTCCCCCTAAAATTCATTGTGTTGAAGTCTAAACCCCCAGTGTGATGATTTTGGATATGGGGCCTTTGGGATATAATTAGGTTTAATTGAGGTCATTAGGGGTAGGGCCCTCATGATGGGATTAGAATATCTGAACAACCCAAAGAGCTTGTTTTTTCACCCTCTGCTATTTGAGAACACAGTGAATAGGCAGTTGTCTACAAGTAAGAAGAGCACTCACCAGAACCTGATCATTCTCACAACCTGATGTTGGACTTCCCAGCCTCCAGAACTGGGAGAAATAATTTCTGTCATTTATGCTACACAGTCAATGGCATTTTATTATGGCAACCTGAGTAAATTAATAAACGTGTGTGTGTGTGTGTGTGTGTGTGTGTGTGTGTGTGTGTGTGTTTAAAACTATCTTTTGCAAAGGACTGAATTTTTGTGTCTGGGAAATTCCTATGTCAAAACCTCTTTTGGCGTTTCCTTACTACTTCCTACAATGTGTATAGGAAGGGTGTTCTCCACACACAACATGATGCAATTCTGAGGCACCAGCAGGATGTCTGGGAATTTAACTCAATTTTGACATGATGTATCTGGAGATAGCATCAGATTACACAGGTTAAGGGCTCAGTCCTACAAGACTACCCACCAATCCTCACTTTAGATGCCAGTCTCAAGCCCCAGGCTGTTATCTGTCCTTCAGACCAACTTGCTACAGACTGGATATTCTAATGACCTCCTTACGTTCTTTTAGTTTGGTTAGAGAGTGTCACAGAACACAGAGTAACATGTTTGCCAGCTTATTACAAGATATGGTAAAGGATATGAATCAACGACCCGATTAAGAGATACATATGTTGAAGCCCTGTGAATTAAGAACAGATATATCTGAGAAATGTATATGTGAATGATCAAATTATAATTTGTATAAATAGAGTAATCCTAATGACCATATATGTATTTCTTATAAATCATTATGTCATACAATATAATTCCCAATGTGATGGTCTTTGGATGTGGAGCCTAGGAGGTGATTAAATCATGAAGGGAAAGTCCTCACGAATGAGTTTAGCACCCTTATAAAGAGGCCCAGAGTACCCTCTGTTCAAGAAACAGAAAATAGGTTCTCATCAGACACTGTTTTTCCTGGGGCTTTCATCTTGGACTTCTCAGCCTCCAGAACTGTGTGGAATGAATTTCTGTTGTTTACAAACTGCCCAGTGTTTGGTGTTTTGTTATAGCAACCTAAATGGATGAAAACATCGCCCTACCTGTATCTCAAAATAGCACTCTGAAATTTGAGACATTAAGATCTAGTGTAATAAAGGAAAAAAATGTCCAGACTAAAAAGAAACTGTTTCAGAATACTAAGAAGGTTAATATGATAGTTAACAACTGGAGCTATACAAAATCACCAGCTTTTGTTTGGTGACTGTCAGTAACAAGCACACAATCCTTAGTATATAATTTCTGAAATTTTGTTAATTTCAGCCTTATGGTTACCTTTTGGCAAAGGAATACTGACAGCATCCTACAACTGATCTCTAAAAACACTTTCATGTTCTATCCAAAACTATCAAAATCTAAACATATGCATACTGAATGATTAAATTTCAAATATAATATCATCAAATGCAGATTAGAACAATTCTAAATAAAAAGTATTCAGAATTTATAGAATACATTTGTTATCTGAACTGTATTTTAAAATTCACCAAGCTCATTCAGCAATACAATTCCCTGTTGCATTTCTGATAAATTATGTTTGTAACAGTCATAACTGTAGGACAAAGAATATGATTTGTAAATCAATATTGTAAAAAGGGATTTAAGCCAGAAAATATTTCTTCCCTCAGAACTTCCATTTTACTTCCATGTTTATTTAGCTGAAGAAACACATACATATACACAAAGCTGAACAAGGATTTTATTATTTAATGTATTAACTCTTATTGAAAACTATAAGAAATAAGTATCCTAATTTATCATATTAACAATCAACTATGTCTCTTCTGGCTTAAAATTTTTTATTTTCAATTTATTGTCACCATTTCAAATTTCAGTCACTTAAAAATTGCTTTTAATAAAGTATTGCTCTAAGTTTATAGTTTATCAATTTTATTATTTGAGATATTAATATAAATTTCCAAACTGAATGAACCCGGAAATGGAAAAGCAAGGAAATATATTTTAAACACTTTATCAGTACCAATAATATTAATTCCTTTATAGATTTCTAAGAAAGGCAGATTCCTAATTGAGAAACTCAATCAGAGATAACGTCCCAAGAGAATTCTACTTTAAATACTAAAGAAATACAGAACTATGAAATTATTGTTCATTTAATTAGTCTCTAAAAAAAAAAAAATCTTTTATTCTTTGGAATAAAAATGGACTAGACTTTTTAAGTGGATTAATTCAATTAAATTATGATAGTTAATCCTCTAAAATTGATTCTAATGAATAATTAAAAAAATTAAAATCACTGTATTCGTGAAATTCATTTTCCAGATGGCTTTTTGGCTTATGCTTTACTCTGCCTCTAGGGGACATGTGGTGACTAATAATATAAACTGTTAAGATTTCAAATTTTGTTCAAAATTTAACTGAATTATTTTATACAAATGTATAGTATAATGAGATATACTTTTTTTTTCAAGCTTACTGTAACTATATAGGATAGAAAATCACAGACGGGGAGGGGCGCCTGGGTGGCTCAGTTGGTTAAGCGACTGCCTTCGGCTCAGGTCAGGATCCCAGAGACCCGGGGTCCGAGTCCCGCATCAGGCTCCCTGCTCGGCGGGAAGCCTGCTTCTCCCTCTCTCACTCCCCCTGCTTGTGTTCCCTCTCTGACTGTGTTTCTCTCTGCCAAATAAATAAAATCTTAAAAAAAAAAAAAAGAAAAGAAAAGAAAAGAAAATCACAGATGGGCATGGAAAAAAACAAATACAGAAACCAGAGATAAGAGGCTGTTAGAGCGAATTCCAGGAGAGATATAAGCAGCAGGAAGTAGATTCCTAAGAATGACAGTTGGGGAGAACCAATGGATTTGGAAGACATTTAAGGCAACAACAATAAGATATTTAAAGAGACAAAAATAAGACAGAACCAATCAATTTGGAAGATAATTAAAGAGGCAGAAATAAGAGCATATTCAGATTAAAAAAGAGAGAGAAAGAAAAACAGAAGAAAGAAAAGAAAGGGAAAACTTTTAGGACTCTGAGTTATCCACAAATAGTTCCATATGACTGGTGATTTATTTATTTTGGTTAAAACATAGTGAAGCATCAGGTATGTAACTAGCTTTCTGAATTGAGCAATGCAGAACAAAGTTATGGTAATGATGGATTCTGAAACCAGACTGTCTGGGTGTGTGCGTGTCAAGGCCTCACTACTTGCCAAGTGTGTGATTTTGATCAAGTGTTGCCTGTATGTCAGTTCTGTCATTTGGAAAGGAGGTTAATAACTGTACCTATTTCAAAAATTAAAGGGTCAAATATGCTAATGCATTTATATCATTTAACCCAGTGCCTGGTAGATAATGTTCACTCAATGTTAGCTATTGTGGTTTACTATTCACCATGATAGGAAGAGCAGATTTGAATAATGCGTGTCTATGATTTTGCTTTTAAATATGCATTGGGGATTCCTCTAGGATATCCGAGTGGATATGTTCTAAAGGCAGTCACGTATGTTACTTTATATCCCCGAAGTGGAATCTTAATTAGAGAGTGTGAAATCAGCAGTAAGGAGGCAGTAACTACAGTCATAGAAGTATAAGAACATCTTTATAAAATATGTGAATGGTAAGTGGAAAAAGAGGGAAGTTTAGGTCAGAACATCAAGAAAAACAAAAATGTAAGTGAAAGAAGAGGATAGGGGTTATGCAAGTAGAATGTAGCAAACCAAAGAGTGGGTAGTAAAGGATGGGGAACTTCTGAAACATGGTGAAATCATAATTTAAAATATTGGGAAAAATCAATAATAGGTGAGTAGTGAGAAATAGATATTAAGCTATCTGAAACCCCAAACAAACAAACAAACAAAAAACAACCTTGGTGACTTTGGAAAGAGCAGTTTCCATCAGGCTGGGGTAAGGGCTAGAAGGCAGACAGACACAGGTTGAGAAATGCATGGAAAATGAGGAAATCAAGACTATAAGTCTAGGTAATTCCTTTTCAGTGTTTTGTTAAGCAAAATTAATGTGGCACCAGGAATGGGAACAAATGGGAAGCAATAACTTTTTTCCATGTTCAATATATTTTATAGATTTAAGTGGTGTGTGTGTGTGTGTGTGTATTTATATTAATATATAAATATATATAAATATATATTATATATAAATATATACATATATAAATATATAATTATATTAATAAATATATAAATATACTATATATATAAATATACTATATATATATGGATTAGGGATGCCTGAGTGGCTCAGTTGATTAAGCTTCTCCCTTTGGCTCAAGTCATAATCCCAGAGTCCTTGGATAGAATTCCATGTTAGGCTCCTTTTTCATCAGGAAACCTGCTTCTCCCTTTGCTGCTGATCCCCTGGCTTGTGCATACAATCTCTCTCTCTAGCAAATAAATAAACAAAATATTTTTTAAAATACAATAAAATGGGAATTATATATGGCCAGTAAAGGGTGGAAGATGAGTACACAGAAAAAAATAAGGAAGGATGGAGAAAAATCTTTAAGGATGAAAGAGTATTCTGCCCAAAGCGCAAATAAAAAGATCACTCTTAGATAGAAAGCAGACTCTATATCCATCGTAACTGGAGAGAAGAAAAGGATCATCATGAATCAGTGTCAAACGGATTCAGATTTGGTGTCTTTCTAAGAAGCAGAACTGAACGTCTAAGGTTTAAGGTCAATGTAACATGGGAAAGATAAGACATGTCTCTATCAAGAAAAACAATAATCTGTTCAGTAATGGAACTTTACTTGGGTTATACCTGTTTTGCTTATAAATGATCTGGGACACTTGGTCACAAATATGAGCATCTTCTACACAACCAATTAATGGTCACCTCTCTGAATAAGAAGTGTCACTAAGGAGGCTTTCTGAACAAACATAATACCAAAAGGATCTATTGCCTCCACTGACAGATGGATGAATCCAGGTGTACGGATTGGCTCCTCAGGCCTTTGATGAATATTAGGATTTCAGTTCTTCAGACTCCTCCCTGGCCCACTAGCTGGCTGTCCTTTTGCACTGATCAAACTGCACAGTGAAAATCCTCAGGGGACTCCACACTACACTCTACCTAGCTGGCTAAATCTTTCAAGTTTCTAGAACCAGGCTTCAGCCTTGATGACAATTCACCAGCTTGTCTGACTAATTTTTTATTCAGGCGGTTTTCTGTCAAAATCAATCTATTTTACTGGTTATCTGGTCACCAGCTTCAATCTATTTTACGTGGCAAATAATTCTTGGAGTGGAGCAATAGATTTCATGTTAACATAAGATTTTTCACTACTGACAGGAAACCAGTGTTAAAGATTTTCAATATGTCATCTCCCTTGTAATATAGCTAATAAAACAGTGCTTGACCTAATACATTTAATCATAGTTTAGTGGCTGACAGTTTTTGGTATCAACTTTAGATTCTTATTTCTCAGGGATACTCTCTCAATATTTCTTAATATTAGCCTTCACTTTTTTAAAGGAATGATGAAAGGTTAGGTCTTCCTGCATAACATGTGGATAAACTGTCATTTCACAACTTTTACATACTTCTCAATAAATACTCCATAATGTATAGAAAATAATGACTTTGTAGTCCAATTTCTTTTGCTAGTCTTCACTAAATGTTAATGCATTCTTTTCTTATTTTCTTTATAATTTTTATATTTAAGTGGTCTTATTTTGATTTTGGCAGTAAGGTGTAAAGGTGGGAGAAGTAAACAAATTATGTTTAAATATCATGAATCTACTAAAAATACTGAAAACAACTTTCAAAGCATGTACTTTATGAGGAATATTAGTGGATTTTTTTGGGGGGGGGCTAATATTGGAAAATTCCATAAAGGAGAACATTAAACACATAGGTAAATGTATAAGTAAATTCAAATTTAAGGGGTTTCAGAGTACACTGAGATGCTGGGGATACTTTCAGGCATATCAAGGTGAGAGATACTGGAAGCTAGGAGAAACAGAAGATTTAGAGTAATATGAGATTTTGAGAAAGATGGAAGAGTGGCTAATGATGAGATAATTAGGGAATTCACTGGAATACTAAACGGCACAGAGCAGAGTGGGCCATGAGAGGCTAGGATAAGGCATTTTGCTGAACAGAATTCTCTTACACATTAAATATGGCCTCCTTGATTTTACAAAGGAGCATTCTTTACCTTACTAAAGCAGGAATGAAAACTGGCTTTAAGATTACCCTTAATAGGTTCTGTGTCCTGAATATAGGCAAACTGAGTTCACAAGTTCAGCAGATTTAGGAAGGCATGAGCAGGCCAAAGTAAGCGGCAGGGATGTTAGCTAGTAAAGTAATGGGAAATAATAAGATTTCTAAGCACTGTTTTCTTTCATTAATGTTTTTGTTTTGCATTTTTGTTCTTACAGGGGATGAAAACATAAGAAATCTACAGTGGCTAAATACTTTGGAGCAGTATTCTGTTAGTAGCCAGGATGAGGCAGGGGCTGAATGGTTAGGTTTTTTTCAAAAGACTGAAGACATATGCAACTAAAGACATTTTTGGAATTTTCATTACAAATAAATTTAGTCCAGCTTGTCCAATTATGTAGCAAATCTATGTAATTAACATTAAATGACAGATTTTTTTTTTTTAAAAAATTTATTTATTTATTTGACAGAGAGAGAGAGAGAGATCACAAGTAGGCAGAGAGGCAGGCAGAGAGAGAGGAGAAAGCAGGCTCCCTGCTGAGCAGAAAGCCTGATGTGGGCGTCAATCCCAGGACCCTGAGATCATGACCTGAGCTGAAGGCAGAGGCTTTAACCCACTGAGCCACCCAGGCACCCTAAATGACAAATTTTTAAATGATGTATTTTCTGTTGTACTTTAAATAATATATTCAATCAAATATGCTATTCAGAATGTTTCACCATTATTTATTCTCAAGATTTTATTTATCTATTTATTTATTTGAGAGAGCATGTACACATGAGGGGGGAGGGTCAGGGGGAGAAGGAGAGAATCTCCAGCAGACTCCCCACTCAGTGTGGAGCTGGGATTGATCTCATGACCCTAACTAAGATCATGACCTTTGTGAAACCAAGAGTAGGATGACACTTAACTGACTGAGCCATCCAGGCGCCCCACCATTTTTTCTTTTCTTTTTTCTTTTCTTTCCTTTTCTTTTCTTTTCTTTTCTTTTTTTTTTTTCAAGATTTTATTTATTTATTTGACAGAGAGAGAGATCACAAGCAGGCAGAGAGGCAGGCAGAGAGAGAGGAGGAAGCAGGCTCCCCTCTAAGCAGAGAGACCAACATGGGCCTCGATCTCAGGATCCTGAGATCATGACCTGAGCCAAAGGCAGAGGCTTTAACCCACTGAGCCACCCAGGCACCCATACCAATTTTTATTTTCTAAATAGAGTGTAGAACTATGAGTCCATAAATAAACTTATACTATTTTCAGTCACTGAGTTTTGATGGGGATGTCAGGAAAATTTAATGGAGAAAGGACAGTCTTTTCAAGAAGTGTTACTGGGACAACTATATATCAACATGCCAAATAAAGGTATCTTCCTTCCTTACACCATACACAAAAGGAAGTTGAAAATAAAGTATAGAATAAATATGAGTTAGAACCAGAAAGCTTTTAGAAGAAAATAGAGAAATAAATCTTCATGATCTTGGGTTATGTAAAGACTTCTTAAAAACAATGAAGAAAACACGAATGACACAAAATAGATAAAATGGACTACATCAAAATTTAAAAATTTTGTGCTGTAAACAATACTGTCAAGAAAGTGAAAACACAAGTCATTGGAAAAGAAGGAAATATTTGTAAACCATACATGATTTTTATCTAGAATATATAAAAAAAAATACTCCTACAACTTAAAAATAAAAAGACAACCTAATTTAAAATAGGCAAAAATTTTGAATAGACACCTCTCCAAAGATGATATAAAATGACCACTTGAAATATGTTCAGCATTTGTCATCAGGGAAATCCAAGTGAAAACAAGGATAGACCACTTCCCACCCAGTAGGATGACTAAAATTAAAAAGACGATAACAAGTACTGATACTGATGTATGGAAATTGAGAACCTCATACAGTGTTGGCAAGGATATGTAATTGTGAAGTCACTTTAAAAATAATTTGACATGGGGCGCCTGGGTGGCTCAGGGTCCTGAGATTGAGCCCCCACATATGACTCCCTGCTCACTGTGGGAACATGTTTTTCCCTCTCCCCCTGCTTCTTGTGTACTCTTTCTCTATCTCTCTGTCAAATAAGTAAATAAAATCTAAAAAAGTAAAAATAAAATAAAATAAAATAATTTGACAATTTCTCAAGGTGTTAAACAGAATTAGCGTATTAATCCTCAAACTCACATCATTAAGCAAGTTAAAACATATAGCCACACAAATACTGGTACATAAATTTTACTGCAGCACTGTTCACAATAGCTTAAAAGTGGAAACAACTCAAATGTTCATCATCTGATAAATGGATGAATAAAATGTGGTAGATCTTCACTGTGCATGGAAGCTGCCACTACATAAATTAATGATGTAGATATTCCCACACAGTGATTTCATACATAACCACCCGTATAGTATGCTTCTTATTCCAGGATAAAAAATGTCCCCAGAAGCTACCTTGTTTGGACATTTCTAATTTTTCTAATTATACAAATCATTGAGACCAAACTTTGTGGTATCTAGCTGTCCTGCTTACATATATGTATGTGTTCAGTAAATTACTGCTAACTGCTACCCTTAATAATTAGATATTTCATTCAAGTGCAGGTGAGCAAGGTAAAGATTTAAGCCATCTTCAGTGAAGGTAAAATTGCTTTAGTTGCATGGAAGATTAGTACAAGAGGACACAAATTACTCTGGCAAATGAAAATGATAAAAAATTACTAAAATACAAAATGTACTTAATATTCTTGTATCCTTCTCTGTCCTTGTTAAATACAAAGGTAAGATGCAATACAATATGATAGCTGAATTTAAATAATTTATTTAGAATAAATTCTATCCTTTAAAATATTTCACTCATCTGACAAGCAATTATTTTATATTTTACAAAAATTAAGTATTTCCATGTTTCTCCCTCAAATATCAAACACTAAGCCAAAATGACATTAAGATTTTGTTATCTCATAGCAATCAAGAGAAAGAAAGCATAATGCTTTTAGTAGTCTATAAGTTAAATAACAGATCATTGGCATTTTGATATTAAATGAAGAAATAAATCTGTCTCTTCTCATTCACCTTAATTATAAAAATGTCAATAATAATGTTATATGACAAATGGATATGTCTGCTGCTTACATTTATCATACTAATTAAAATCAGAATGATAGTTGTTTAGAAAACAGTTGTAATCATGATAAATTTTCTTTTCTGGTATTCATGAGTATCAAGGCAAGTTAAATAATAAAATTATTAATATATTTACATTGTTTAAACTCTTACAGTTTAAATCTTATTTAACCAGTATGACTAAACAGATGTATTTCTTGAGCAATTGTTAAACATAGGACATATAATACAGAGGGAAAACGCTTAAAACTAAAACCTTAAGGGACTTACTGTCTAATTTCAAAATGAGAAAATTACATACATACATACATGCATACATACATAAATGCAAAAGAAAGATATTTGCCAAAGAAATTGTCCAAGTATTGGTACAAAGACAAAAACCTACTCTGTTTAAGAATGATAAAAATTAATAAATAACAAATATGAGGTAGTATTTGAAGGGTCTTTGTCCATTTATTTGCTTACTTAAAATTTAGGGGCAGAAAATTAAAGAAAGCATACTTCCATGGATCAGGGCATATTCATTGTCATTTGAGTTATAATGCTATTGTCAAAGCAAGCCATAATATGTGTCTCTCTGATATAATGGGATTGAAAGGCGTCCACTGGAAGTTAAGAGGTCCCAGGTTATTTAGAGGAAAGAAAACATGCTAAGTGAGAAAAGACATTAACAGTTCCCGCTTCACAGCCCTTATGTTTCTATGTTCAGCTGTTACCTATTTCCGCAGAGTGTGATCCCTGGATGAGGTTTAATGCCTTGCTTGCTTTGTTCTCTTTTGACCACTCTTCATACCTAAATTTCAAACTATCTCTTTTTGGTATTTTAAGCATTTAACTTCAAAGGTACTCATTACTCTGCAAGAAATGAATGGCATGTGACTTAGTCATAACAAATAATTGACTTGGAGATTAAATCATTTTAACATTTTATGGAATTCCAACTTCATACAAAATATTTTGTTTATAAAAACACTCCTAAAGAAATCTGATTTTAATAACTATATTAAAATGTAAGAGGTTCTGCCTTCCTGTTACAGTCTTTATTTCTTCATTTCTGACCTCGTTTGAATTTTACATATTTTGGAAGAAGTTTCCAGTCATGACAGGATTCATGTTGCATCAACAATACTCCATCCCTATACAGACAAAGTTATACACTTGAGGGCAAGATGCTAGGCTTAGTATGGCAACCTGTGCTAAGAAACAAAACACGAAGTTTTAATATGATTGAAGAGTAAAAGCCACACCAGTACCTTATGTAAGTATCTTATATGTGTGTGTGTGTGTTTGTATCTTACATACAATCTAAAACAAGTATTAACTTACCTCCATATTTAAGCTATTCTTCCCAACAATTAATTCATTTTATGGATTTTTAGATAATATCATGTATAATCTAACCTACTGAAATATTAAATTCTGCAATGTGGACAAAAAATACTTACCCTCTCCCTACTGAAAACAGGGGCCAGGCAAGTTATATCTTTGTTACTACTGACAGAAAATTCAGTCTCCCATTTTCTATGGTCTTATCTAATATCAGAGTCAGAATTTTGTCTGAATTAGAAAAAAAATCTTATAAATAACTATATCGATTTATGAATTTGAATTAAAAATGTAACTTTTATACATGAGTTATGAATTAGAGTTTTATGGATACAGATATGTATTTGAATTAGTGCCAGCTTAATTAACCCATGAATCTTGTAAGACAATTATGCCTTCTGCATCTCAAAAAGAATACTTCCATTTCTCAGGGGTGTTAAAACAAATGGAAGCAATGATACACTAGTGGTGTTCTGATCATCTTTATTAAACTACAGTAACATGTTTTAAATTTAATTAACTTAAAAAACAAAAATGTATTTTGTCCTTCAATATACTGAGCATCACTTTGAGTACTAGGAATACAAAGAAATCTAGTATTTCTGTTTTTTTTTTAAATTCCATTTATTTATGTATTTATTTCAGAGCAAGAGTGAGAGAAAGCGAGAGAGTGTACAAGCAGGGTGGAGGGGCAGGGAGAAGCAGACTCCCCACAAACAGGGAGCCCAACATGGAGCCCCACAAGCAGGGAGCCCATCAATCCAGGACCCCAAGATCATGACCTGGGCAGATGCTTAATCAACTGAGCCACCCAGACACCCAGAAATTTAGTAGTTCTTAATGAATAGTCTTCCATACTATGAGACATAATAGAATTATTTTCTATGAAAACATACTTTAATGAGGATAAGAGCTATAAAAATGTATTCATAAACTATCTACAAATATTTGTACATACCTATTATGTACTACGGATATAGTGGTATGTAATACAAGCAAGTTTTCTTTCTCAGAGTGCTTTCTTACTTAATTGACAAATGGATAGGTCAGATCAGGTTGTAAAACTTGGGATGCAGCAATTTAATAAACACTAATATACCATAAAGTATTTTTCCTGGCTTTATTGAGATATAATAGAAATATAACATTGTTAGCCTAAGGTATGTGTATATGCTGATTATATAGATACTCTTACACATTCCAAATGATTGCCTCCATAACATTAGCTAAACACCTCCATCACATCACAAAATTATAATTTCATTTTTTTGGTGAGAACCTTTAAGATCTACTCTACAACTTTCAAATATAGAATACAGTGTTATTAACTATAATCACCATCTTGTACATAAGATCACAGAACTAATCCATCTTAAATTGGAAGTTTGTGATCTTTGACCAACATCTCCCCATGTCCCACATTCTCCAACCCCTGGTAACTACCATTCTAGTCTGTTTCTATGAGTTAAGCTTTTTCATATTCACATATAAGTGATATCATACAGTACTTGTTTTTCTATGTCTGACTTATTTCACTTAGCATAATGCCCTCAAGATTCATCCGTGTCACAAATGGCTGGATTTCCTTTCTTCTCATGGTTGAGTAATGTTGTATTGTGTGTGCATGTGTGAGTGTGTGTGTGTGTGTGTGTACATTCCACATCTTCTTCACCTTCTTTATCCATTCATCCACTGAGAGAAACTTAGGTGTTCTGTATCTTGGTAAATTGTGAATTATGCTGCAATGAACATGGGAGTTCAAATATCTCTTTGAGACCCTGTTTCTATTTCCTTTGGACTTCTACCCAGAAATGGCATTGCTAGGAAGTACGGTAATTCTACTTTTAGGTTTTTGAGGACTCTCTAAACTGCCCCATTGTGATTTCCCCAATTTACATTCCCATCCACAGTGCACAAGGGTGCCTTTTTTCCCCCAGCCTCCCTGACACTTGTTATCTCTTGCCGTTTTTGATAGCCGTTCCAACAGAAGCATGGTATCACACTGTGGTTTTGCCTTGCATTTATTTTCCTGATGACTGGTGATACTGAGAACCTTTCCATGTACTTGCTGGCCATTTGTGCATCTTCTTTTTAAAAAAAAAAAATTATTCTTTATGGGCGCCTGGGTGGCTCAGTTGGTTAAGCGACTGCCTTCGGCTCAGGACATGATCCTGGAGACCCGGGATCGAGTCCCACCTTGGGTTCCCTACTCGGCGGGAAACCTGCTTCTCCCTCTCTCCCTCCCCCTGCTTGTGTTCCCTCTCTGGCTGTGTTTCTCTCTGTCAAATAAATAAAATCTTTTAAAAAAATTAAAAAAAAATTTATTCCTTTTCTACACTTTTTAATCAGATTGCTTTTGCTATTAAGGTGTGTGAATTCCTTATACATTTTGAATATTAACCTCTTATTGGACATATGGTTTGCTAGTATTTTCTCCCACTCTGCAGATTTCCTTTTCATTTTGTTGATAGCTCTATTTGCTGTGCAAAAACTTTTCAGTTTGATGTAGTCCTTCTTGTTTATTTTCACTTTTGTTGCCTTTGCTTTTGGTGTCAAACTCAAAAATTCATTTCCAAGACTGATGTCAAAGAGCTTACCCACTGTTTTCTTTTAAAAGTTTTATGATTTCAGGTCTTATGTTCAAGTCTTTAGTACACTTTGGATTTATTTTTGTATTGGTATATGATGGGGTCCAATTTTATTCTTTCAAATGTAGCTGTCCAGTTTTTCAAAACCATTTATTGAAGAGGTTGTCCTTCTTGCATTGTATATTCTTAGTTCCAGTGTCATAAATTAAATAACCATATATGTGTGGGTTTATTTCTGGGCTCTTTGTTCTGTTCCACTAATCTGTGTATCTGACTTTTTATCACTAAAGCTTTCCAGTACACTTGGGTTTCAGGGAGTGTGATGCTCCCAACTTTGTTCTTCTTTCTCAGAACTGCTTCAGCTATTTGCATACTTTTATGGTCCCATTCAAATTGTAGGACTGTTTGTTCTATTTCTGAGAAAAATACCATTCAGATTATTGGCAGGGATTTCAGTGAATCTGTAGATTGCTTTGGATAGTATGGACATTTTAACAAGATTAATTCTTTCATCCATGAGCATGAAATATCTTTCCATTTATTTTTGTCTTCTTCAATATCTCCCATCAATGTCATAATTTTCAGGACACAGGACTTTCACCTCAGTTAAATTTTAAATTATTGGCTATTTTTATTTTTATGCTATTGTGAATGATACTGTTTTCTTAATTTACTTTCTGATAGATTAGAATTTTTCTTTCTAATAGATCATTATTGGTATATAGAAAAGCAACATACTTCTGTATATTGATTGTATACACATCAACTTTACTGAATCTATTAGATTTAAAAGCTTTTTGGTGGATACTTTAGGGTTTTCTATACATAATACCATGTCATCTCTAAACAAAGACAATTATACTTCTTCCTTTCTGATTTGGATGCATTTTGTTTCTTTTTCTTATCTAAGTGCTCTGGCTAGGACTTCCAATACTATGCTGAAATGAAAGCAGCAAGAATGAACATCCTTGCCTCGATCCTAATCTTAGAAGAAAAGCCTTCAGCTTTTCCACATGGAGTATGATGTCAGCTGTGGACATATCAGATATGGCCTTTATCATGTGGAGATACATTCCTTCCACACTTGCTTGTTGAGAGTTTTTATCATAAAAGTTTGAAGACAGAATGAATATCGGCTAATAAAAGAATTTAATCAGAGATAGCTCATCTGTTTTTGATTGAGGAGACTGGCCAGTGACACTATTTGCTAATATGGGTAACTGTAGGACTGATAGGTTAGAGAATACTCAAGTTCTGTTTGGGCCATGTTAATTTTAATATGTCTATTATATATCAAATTAGAAATGGCAAATATACAGTTAGATAAATTCATCAGCATTTTTTAAATCTTTTTTTTTAAAGATTTTATTTATTTATTTGACAGAGAGAGATCACAAGTAGGCAGAGAGGCAGGCAGAGAGAGAGGGGAGGAAACAGGCTCCCTGCTGAGCAGAGAGCCCGATGACATGGGCCTCAATCCCAGGACCTTGAGATCATGACCTGAGCCGAAGGCATCCCCCGAATATACTTGTTACCTATTAAATGAAACACATGATCACTAAAATTGCTTTATACAGAATGTGAAGAAACAAAAGATGATGACATAGTGGCTAGGCAAACCTTACTATTTTCATAGTAATAAAATACATATACATTTTTAGTGCTTTTTAAGATTTTTGATTCCATCTGAATTGATAAAATTTTGACTCTATAACTGGCATAGATTTTATAACTGTAAATTCTACTGGAAGTAATAATTCTTATTATAAAATATAGTCATGTTCCTTTAAATAGGACCAGAAATCTAATGACTAAATTGTATAAAGGTCTTTTACTGCTTCCAAATATTATATCTCATCTCTGCTCTAAATTTTAAATGTGGCTTCCAAAGCATGATGGAATATGCACAGTATGAAAATAATGTGGATATGATGATTGCCTTGCCTGCTAAATATGGTCCATTTATAGTCTCACAATTCAATGCATTTTCCATGGAATTTACTGTTATAATTCAGCATTAAGCTCTCAAATCTTATCAAGTATCACCATAAAAATCATCCATATGAAAATCATTTTTCATGGTCTGTAATACCATTATTTTCTTCAATAACAGAAAAATGTGTGAAAATATCAATTTTCCTTTCTTCTTCTAATCTCTGAAATACTCAGAGAAAAAGCATACAAACAAATATATATAGCCCAATGATTTACAATTTGCTGAGTAACTTTAATATCTGCACTCTGAATTTCACTATACTATGTTTTATTTGTTTACTTTTAATGTTATAGGCTTATCAAGGAGGCTTAATATGTGCAGATATATATCTCAATACTTTTTTGATACTCACACTTCTTGAAAAGTTCCAAAGGAATTTGCATATCTGGGAAAATTCTTTATAATGTTGTTGTCATATAATTCAGGGTGGGAAAAGACTGTCAAATTCACTTTTTTTGAACAAAATTGCTTTTTCCAGTTCAACTAATCTGATAAAAATTATGACATTTATATAGTCCAAAGTCATAAGTAGATGACTTGCAAATGGAAGTAAATTAAATCAGTTAAGTACAGAATCTTTATTTTTAGCACTGAAAAATTTTGATATTAAATTAGGAACAGAGTTAAACTGGAAGCATAAACATTTTAGGTTGGAAGGTGCCTAGAGATAAGTCCATCTGAAGTTTGTTCTCAGTACCAAAACAACTAGCAACTGCATACATTCACTGTTAGCTTGTGTTACTCATAAAATTCCCTCTCTTCAATATTGTCTATAACCTCAATATTGTCTATAGCCTATTGCTTTTTATATTTGATGGTTTCAGGGACCCATATGAAACTAGAGCCTGAGAATAAATGAAGAAAAAAAAAGATAAAGAATAAAAAGTCACTATAAGAGTGATTAGTGAAGTCAACACTGAAGCCAACTGGTGCTTAATTCCTGTTTTGGAGCTTCAGCAATTAAAATGCTTCTCAGAATTATCAACCTATAAATTATCCACCAGAGCTTTTTCCCTCTTGTTAAGATTTTCCTCCAGAGAGTTAAGTCAAGCTTGCATGTATAGAATAAAAGTGCAGGTGAGTGGCAAGTCCAGTCTCTTTGAAAGACTTAGTAATGTAAGATTTATGAAATAATCTGGCTGTAACTGGTCCTAAGGCTTTGACTGTCATCATTTCCATCTTCTGCCACTTATTCTGGATTTTCCTCACCTTTGGTCATGGATGTTTGATGGGAAGACTCATGCAAGTTTCTGTACCATATAAAACATCTCAGGAGAGAAGGTGAAATTATAAGTGGCATATACTTGAAGTGAAATACTTAAGAACTATCCCCTGCAGCCATATCTGAAATTAGAGGTAAGGTCAAATGATGTGCATGAGACCACCAGAGGCATTCAATTAATCAGGAATGGCCTTCGGTGGTTGCATTTATAATTTATCAAGCCTTTCCAGTTTGCTTGGCTAATAGAGTAGCACTGTTTCTTATTCAACATTTTATCCTTAGTGTCTTCTAGTTTGTGGAATTTGGTAGACAATTAAGTCTTAAGAAAACACACAAGTGAAGTCACTGATCTTCATCCCAAATATCTAAAATATTCCTCTCTTATATCCTTCCATACCTAGCAATTCTACTCAAGAAACACCTACCCAGTCAATCTTCTTCCTTTTATCACCTTGTAGTACACTCCCTGACATGCTGTTTGGATTAACCACCAAATCTAAAATATCAGGTTTTAAATAAAAAATAGAAAACAAAATCATAGACACAGAATTGGATCATGTCACCCTTCTGTAAAATAGTTGTATGCTCCTTATAATTTTCAGTACTTCGCATGATAAATGAGCTCATTCACAATCTGGGAATAACCTATCACATCCTCTCAAATCATATTCCAACACCTTATCTTCCAACACCACCATATGAGCAAATTCTTTTTGAACACATCATCTATTTTTACACTTTTTTTCCTTGCTGTTTGCTGCCTAGGATGTTTTTCTTTCTCTTCTTAGGGTGAAAACCACTATTAAAGAATCTAAGTATGTATGTATGTATGTATGTATGTATGCATAAATAAATAGATAAATAAATAAATAAATAACCTAGGTTAAAAGTTACTTTGTGAAGTATTCCCTTATTTCTTTAGGAAGAGTCATAGCAACACTAGTAGGTTTCATATGCCACTGGTATATCTCATATAAGTCTCTGTGATACTCACATGCCATTTTTCCACAAGTCTGAGAACTTTCTGAGGCCAGAACACATTTATCCTTATATCCTCAATATTATGCTAACTCATAGAAAAAAAATGCATTTCTTGATTAAAAAAAAAAAGAAGAAGGAAAGGAGGAAGGAGGTGAGTGACCTAGGAAGGAAGGAAGGGAGGATGAAAGCAGAGAGAAAATGAAAAGCTAAAGTCTGTAAGCGTCCCCATGAACACTCAAAGGTCACAGATGTGATTTACATATGTGGCTACTCCATTCACACACATTTTTAAATCTTTTGATCTTCTCATAGAAGGTCACACAAAACATTCTTCTGGTCTCACGGGTAAAGAAAGTCACCCTCTGCATTTTCCAAATTCTCCACACAATAGAAACATAAACAGATGCTTAGCACGAGAAATTCTAGCCTCCATCCCATGACAGGGATTAATGGAATATAAGACAGCTGGGAACTAAGGCTCACTGTGCACACTAAAGGAATTCCCTGGCCAGAACTTTTTCTTTTAATCTTCTGAGCATCTCTCTGAGCACTGCACCATGGTGGACATCTGGCCTAAGAATGACAAGAACACTTTAGATGGTTTAGCCTTAGTCTTTTCTCTGCACTGTAATCATCTCACACACACACACACACACACACACACACACACACACACACAAATGCTAACCCACTACACAGAGCAGCTCTCATCCAATTTGTTAGGAAAAGATGCTTAAAGAGAAAGCTGGTGTTCTACCATGTGGTGGTCATGTGGCACCTGGATTCTAACATGCTCCTTCCTAATTTCCTCTCTGCTCTGATCTCTAAAGTGCTCCTTATCCAAGATTGAGTGTTGAAGTACTTCTTTGTCATATAGCAGGACTTCAGTTGTATTTATTATACTCCGCTCACTGCAGCTCTATTAGGACTGATCTCAGACTAAAAACTGGTACCATATATTATTCTGACTGAATTTCCTGGTTGTGTTCTTCACCTGTCTATCTTGGTTTGCCTACTCATACTGTACGTGTTTCCTCTTTGGATATTTTCCACCATATCTGTTGGCCTTTGCTTGTTTCTAGTTTAGCATATCAGATTTCAGGGTAACACTTATCCAGCCTTCAAAGGCTAAGATTTGACATTTCTCAAGTTTGTACAAACCTTCTCTTTCATTCCTATTGTCTAGTTCTTCAGCATTGGACTGAGTTTGGACCTGGAAGGGAGATTGATTTCCTTTCACAGAGCTTCAGAAGCAAGACTTTGAATCTCCTTCCAGTGTTGTAATTTTGTCTTATATGTATAGAATATACAAAGTCACATGAAAAGAACACATCTGGTTATTTATTCATAATTGGGACAGTCTCTAGTTTACAAACAGAATTGTATGTTTTTTAAACAATACAAAATGGAAATCCTTACTTTTACGTTTTCATATGAAGAATGTCATCTCAAAAGATTGTCAGGCAAGACCACAAAAGGATAATGTAATTTTTAAAAGAAGAGTAAACTAGCCATTAGCCTTTTCATAGATAACTGAAGAAAGAAAGGAAGGCATATTTCTCCTGGAATCTGCACCTTGTTCCAGACACCACATTTATATATCATAGGCATGATCATTCAGTTAAGGGGCAAAGCCATTTGTTGAGTTACCTAGTAGGTGTGAGGTCTCATGGCAAATGATAAAATATGGCAAAATAATAAAAATAAAAATAAAAGAGACTGCACACCAACCGGCAAGAAGAACACAGTCGTCACAACACCAACACCTCCTTTGAGACAGATAATATTATGTCTTCACAGAAAATAAATGACATCCCTGAGGCCACATTTAATAAAGGGAAAAGCCTTGATGGGACCCACATGTGGTGGTGTCAAAAAAACGTGTGTTTTGTGAGTCATTTTCCTGTATAGAGAAACATGCAAACAGAGGAATCTGTTCTGGCCTATCTAATAGGAATCTTCTGAAAGAAAACAAGACAATTTCTAACTTAATCTTTGGTAACAGGAAGTAATGAAAGTTTTGTTCAAATATGGAGTGTGGGCTTGTGAAAAATAGCTAAGATTAATTATCAGTGAAGATTCTGAAGAAAGTATGTGAGATTTATTTTGACTTAAAAGTATAGCCATTTTGTTTTGAGAATGATGTTGGAGATAGTTTTACTTTGAAAGAAGGAAATCACAAGACAAGCAAAAGTAGACTCTTTCAGTACTTCTGGAGAAGAACAGAGGGTAAAAGATTGTTTCCTCAGGGGGAGTGATAAAAGAAAGGATATGCAAAACCTCAGATCTTTCTGAGTATCATAAAATGAAGAGCTTCTGCAGAAAAACTGAAAAGCTGAACCTCAAGGGGATCCTCTTTCTTAAGACCAAAATGTGAAACCTTTATAGGAACATTAAAGTTCCAAGAATTTAGGGAAAAAATACAGCATAAACTTCATTTGGAAAAGTTCTCTCCTCCTACAATCTTTTACCTTTTTCCTATAAAATGAAGGCAGTATCTGTCCTCCTTAGTTTCTCCCAAGTCTCTTCTCAATGATTTCAGGGAATGCCTTCTCCCCAGGAGTCAGAACCATCTCTTTGAACTACTTTTCTCTTTCATATTCAAGCTACATACTGCATTTAGATTTGTCTTCTAAATCTTTTACACACATCAAATGATACTCTGGGGTCTTACAACGATTTTCACTTCAATTGGTAACTTTTTTTTAGCTAGAATGGACCAGTACTACATTCAAAACCAATGGCATGCTTAAGGTTATTATTTACAAACAAGGTTGAATGGAAAAAACAAAGAGGAGGGCAGCACATTTTTCCTTACTACTAGTAAACAATAGTTGATGAAAACAAAGAGAAAAAATTAAAAGGATGTGTATGTGTAATGTAGTCTTAAATGCTTTCCAGGGGATACAGTTCAATTAGCAGGATTGTCTCTTCTATCTTAATATTTCCAACACCAATCGTTTCCTTTTCCTTTGCCTTCACATATGCTCTCAGATATTCAAATCCTTAAAAAGTTTAAAAGTAACTAGTAATCATTTCAAGCTATTTTCTCCATTTCTGATCCTTTACTGCTAAATTTTTCTTATAAGTTCTTTATCTTAAAATTTGCTTATTTTTTGTTTTTCATTTTATCATTGTAATACATAGTTCAAAAAGTCAAATAGTTCTACATGGCCTAAAATTTAAAAATTATCAATACCTTACCCCACTACTTCCACCCACAAAGTCCACTATCCACAGTCAACCACTGTGCATTCTCCAGATGTTCCTCCTATTGTTTACTTCTTAATGCTAAATAATCAATGCTACTTGGTTTTCTAATATTACACAGTATCTAATATCTTCCAAATATAAAAGAGGGAAATGCCATTCGTTCATATCATTTTCTCCTTTTCCCCAAAACACATGGCCCCTCTGTTCTCCTCCTTATGTTAGTTTAAAATATATGGTTAAATCAAATTTCCATATTTGCAACATTTTACTATTAAATGTTATTCAATTAACACCTTACACTGTACAATATGATTACATTTCCCTTCTTTCCTCATCTTTTTTTTTTTTTTAAGATTTTATTTATTTATTTGACAGAGAGAGAGATCACAATAGGCAGAGAGGCAGGCAGAGAAAGAGGAGGAAGCAGACTCCCTGCTGAGCAGAGAGCCAGATGCAGGCCTGGATTCCAGGGCCCTGAGATCAAGACCTGAGCCAAAGATAGAGTCTTAACCCACTGAGCCACCCAGGTGCCTTCCTCATCTTTTTTCTGAAGTTGCTAACTGCTTCATCTTTTAATTTAGTTTAGTTTAGTTTGTTTTGTTTAAATACCAATCAATAATTACAGGACTCATCTAATATGGTCAGGCACAAAAGGCAATTGATCCATTGTTTTTTGTTGTTGTTGTTGTTGTTTTTCCCTAGAACAATCTTGAGAAGCCCTTTATCTTCTTACCCTAGTTGTATAACTTGCCCTTCTCTCATCTTGGACATTCACTTCACTGTTAACAGTGATCATTTCTTTATTTCTCTCTATCATGTCTCCTTTTCCTAGATCCTATGCCTGTCTTTATTTCTTCCTTCTTCTACTCTTCTCTGACTGCACCTCCCTTTCTTCCTTCCTTTTTATTATAATCTTTCATTTTTGGATCACATTTTATGGTAGCTTCCCTCTATATGAAGGGTAACTTTTGAGGCATTCCACTTTTGAACAACTATGGTCTTACCCAAAACCTAACTGAAATTTAAGCTTGGTACATAGTGTCGGTTGACAATAATTTTCCCAGATATTTAATGGAGCTCCCCTCTTTTCTTCTATTTTTTAATATTTTTGTTGTAGCCATAATGCCATTTTGATTTCTGAATACTTTCTTAATGAACCTGAATTTTCAAAATAGACTTTATCTTTCTCTTATTTATGTTGGGTTCTTCTGATCAGTGATTCTGCTGAAGTACAAAGTTAATCATGTCACCCTTCAGTTGTCAGACCCACCTGTTTTTAGAAGAAAGTATAGCTTCCTTGGCATTTTTGACACAATTATTTATATTCTGCCTCACCAGCCTTATCTCTTCCCACTCAAACCTTACACTTCATGCACTGAAGTAATATGTATCTTATGTATCTTATTTCAACTAGCTGAGTATATGTTTTCTTTCACATTTTGGGTTTTGTATATGTAATACCTCATCCTGGTATACTTTCTGACCCACCCTTACCTTTAACTTCTATTCATCCTCAGGTTCTTATCAACACTTGGTACCTCAACCTTGTGAGAGCTTACCACATATATCTTAAAACCAGAAACTAATATATGGCATTGTATTTTTCTGTTTATGTCTCTTTCTCCCCATAAGTTGACAATTTCTTTAGATAATGATTGTGACTCATTTACCATTTTCTTCCAAGTTTCAAGAAATGCCAGGATATGGAAAATATTTTCTTTTATTTTTTTTTAAAAATGTTTTTTTAAATTACATGGGTTGATAAAAATCATACTTTTTCCCAATCCCCATCTGGGTTGCTATCATTTCCTTAAATTTTTATCATTTTTTTATTAAACACATACTCACAACTTACAGCTCCTTGAACTGCATACACATGAATCACATTTTGCTTTATACTAAGCTTACTTTTGAGAACACATAATTAACTAGTTACCAAACATGATTTTTTTGTTTAGCATAACATCTTGTACCTACTAGTCACACAATGAGTTGATCTTTAAGAAGTAACAGGAAAGGAAAATAAGATATTCCCTTTTTTTTCTGCTACCAAATTTCACATTTCATTTGGGGTATATGGTAGAGTTCAATGTCAAAAGCTTTAGCGTAACTAGCAGTGGCACTGTCAGTTGTCTACATATATATAGGACATTAATAAGTCAGGTGTGTGAAACTCAAAGCCAATATTATCAAATATGTCTGTCAAATATATTTTGCTTAAAATTTTCCTTCTCCAAATAATTTCTTATCAAACTACAAAGATTATCAAAGAAGTTTATTATCCATCGTGGAAAAACAGATGTCATAAAAATCAAGAACAGAGGAATAGAATATTTTTGTTAAATAAGACATCTAGCAAAGAACATTCCATCTGTGATCTAATTGTCAGAAGATTATGAGATGTATGACTTCTAGAGCACTCTGCCAAAGTATTTCTTAATCACTGGAAGTAAGAAGAAAAGAACAAATTCTCCCAGTTTTAAAAAGTACCAGTTATTTCTTAAATATTAATTAAGGAAAGGAAGAAAAATACATGAATTAAAATTTGATTCGGATTTTATGTTCTAAGACTGAAATTCTCTAGTTGAAATATATTAGAATTCTCTTTAAAACTGACAATGTTTAAAAAAATGCTCTTTCTGAACATGCAGATAATATATTTCTGTGAATTCTCTAAGGCATGTCACACCTAAAACTTATAAACTTCAGTATAAGTTAATAGTCCTTGAAAGTAGACTAGAATGTGAGCTGAAAACAATAAGCTTCTTGGAAAAAATATATTTACTTCTACTGATAGAGGGTTGAAAACATGAGAAGACCCTTAAGAAGCTTCATATTGTGCCAATGGAGGCAATGAAGTGCAGAGGCAACTGTAGATACTAGATCCGCACTAAGAGGGATCTTAGCTGAGATTCATAAACATCAGGATTAGTCATTAACCTTCCTGTTTCACATTCTGTATATCCTATAAAATAAGGATATAACACTACCTCACAGGACTTTCAGTAGGGTTAGATGTATAGGAGGCACAGTTCAGATGGCAGCAATGACCCTTTTGTTTTATTTTATTTTTTTAAGATTTTATTTATTTATTTGACAGAGAGAAACACAGCAAGAGAGGGAACACAAGCAGGGGGGGAGTGAGAGAGGGAGAAGCAGGCTTCCTGCCGAGCAGGGAGCCCGATGTGAGGCTCTTGATTCTGGGTCTCCGGGATCATGACCTGAGCCTAAGGCAGTTGCTTAACCAACTCAGCCACCCAGGCATCCCAGCAATGACCCTTTTAGTACATGAAAGAACGTGCTTGCAGCTTGCAAATAGAGGCCATCAGGTGAACTGTGGGCCTCAGCAGGGTGATTTAGGCCCAATGTTTAGGCTATTCATTCATTCAAAGATAACCATTTCAGAGGGAAACATGATAAAGATGCATCCCATTGTATTCTTAGGCTTGCTTTTTTTTTTTTAATCTTTTTTTTTCCTTATTAAGCCTTTAATATATACTAACCATTCTGTTAACCACTTTCTTTATTTTATTTTTTATTTTTAATTTTTTCAGTGTTCCAAGATGCATTGTTTATGCCCCACACCCAGTGTTCCATGCAGTAGGTGCCCTCAATACCCACTACGTAGCAGGATCGCCCATCCCTCCACCCTCTCCCTTACAAGACCCTTAGTTTGTTTCTGAATCCAAAGTCTCTTATGTTTTGATAATAAACTTTTATACAACCCATGTAAAGGTCTCTGACAAATGCATAATGAATTTATCAGTGTACCTTTTCAGATTAAGAACTAAGACAAGGCTCTCTCTTCATCCCAGAACCCAATAAATAAATAAATAAATAAATAAATAAATAAATAAATAAATAAATAAAACCAGCAAAGACATTTACATTTTCTTAATATTAGTGAGTCTGTCACAGGGAAATGTGCTATTTACATGCTCTGTTTGTAGGTTAAAAAAAACCAAAAAACACTCATCTTTCTCCCTGAAAACTTATTGTAGTGTTTAGGTTTCTGGATGAGTATAAAAAAACGTAATATCATATAACAGCAATATTATTTGTTTTTATTTAATAGTTTATTTTTAAGTATCTTATATTTTATATACAACATTAACTGACCAGTAAGTCATTATTTAATATTTTAATATTTTATGAAAATTTATGTTAAATTCTAATAAAATGAAAATTATCTATTATTTCAATTTAAATGATAAAATCTATATATTATAATTTCATTCTACTTATCTTCTTCTTATAAAAGTTATTTTAAGAGACTTAAAGATACATAGAATATAGTGAGAGAACTAACAAGGAGACAGAAATTTTTACTTTGTATATATATTTCCCTCATCCTAATATATTCTTTGCTCTAGTCTTCCCTTTAACTTCTATGCAACCCTTCAGGTTCTAGGTGATGTTTAGTAACTTGCCTTGTACCAGGCACCACACACATGTCTAAACTAGCTCTATTACCTCTTCAGTTAAAAAACAAAACAAAACAAAACAAAATTGAAAGACAGACTCCCAACATAATGGAAAATTAAAATTCTAATAAAAATCTGCTTTCAGAATTTAGAAGAAGTTTCTAATAATTATAATTATCAAACAGACTGGGGCCAAGTTGAGAAATGTATCAATATCATCCTTATGGTGTGCATGATTTTCTTTTAAGCTTTTATTTCTTTATTTGCCACAGAAAGAGAGAGAGCACAAGCAGGAAGACAGGCAGGCAGAGGGAAAAGCAGGCTTCCTGCTGAACAAGAAGCCTGATGCAGGATCCGATCCCAGGACCCTAGGATCATGACCTGAGCTGAAGGCAGAGGCTTAACCAACTGAGCCATTCTCAGTGGTGCCCCATTTTTAAGTCATGGGTGCCCCATTTTTAAGTCATATGCTTGGTCTACTTCAAATAAAAAAGGAATAGCCAGTTCTCTTTCGGGATGATGCCATTGTTTAAGGCAGATAGATGCACCACTGCTTCAGCTCTCATTTTCATCATGATAACACACTGAGTTACACATTTTAAAGTCATACTCTTTCTAATGAACATATTTTTTGGGGGGGCAGAAATAAAAAGAAATCTGCTGGTAAAGTGTGCTAGGAGTTTTAATTCTAAGACACTCCTTTAGTTAAAAGTGATGGAGAACCAAATAGTTGGATTGAAATCTGATTCCTTCCTCTCCTAGAATAAAGGCAACATTACTGCATAAGACAAAAGCCTCCTGGACTTTGGGGTTTACTGCGATATTTTAGCCACTATAGTAACTATAAACCGGAAAAGATTCAATTGTCACCCAAATATTATTCAAAAAAGTTACTGGAACTAATAACTGATCCTACCGTAGGTGCCAAAATTAAGGCCAATATATTAATCAACTTGATTCCTATATACTGGTAGCAAACAATCTTAAATTTAAAAATGCAGGGGTGCCTGGGTGGCTCAGTTGGTTAAGCGACTGCCTTCGGCTCAGGTCATGGTCCCGGAGTACCAGGATTGAGCCCTGCATCAGGCTCCCTGCTGGGCAGGAAGCCTGCTTCTCCCTCTCTCATTCTCCCTGTCTGTGTTCCCTCTCTGGCTATGTTTCTCCGTCAAATAAATAAATAAATTCTTTAAAAATTTTTTTTAAAAATGCAAGTTACAGCAACCTCAAAACCATGATATGCTTCATGGTAAGTTAACAACAGTATTTTTGAAGACCTGCATAATGAAAACAGCAAATCATTGTGAAGAATTAAAAACTTAAAAAAAAGTAAAAAATGATAGTTATCTTTCATGCATTGAAAGACAGTATTTTAAAGATTTTTACTTCTTAAATTTCTCTATAGATTTAATGTAATCCCAATCCTGCTTCTATCTGAATAGTCTATGGAGACGGACAATGTGATTCTACAATTTACATGGAAATCCAAAGGACTGAGACTAGTTAATAAAATTTTCAAAATAAAGAGCAAATAAGAAGTACTTAAACTAATTTCAAGACTTGCTTTAAAAAGTTATGATAATTAAAACAGTGTAGTATGGATGTGGAGAGACATTTACATCAAAGGAGTACAACAGGGTCCGGAAATATATACACACAGATTTGTGGTCAATCCATTTTCAACAAAATTGAGGTTATTTAATACAGAAATATTCTTTTCGATAAATAGTTTTGGAGTATCTGAATGTTTGGCTTAGGGTGGCCGGCAGTTTTTCTCATGGTTTGAATGGGGTTATGCAGATGCGCAGCAATGCCACAGAAGTGGAGTTGTACCCTTCTCAGGGCACCCTATCAGGGCGTTCACACTGTCAACAGATCTGACCACCTTACCAACCAGTGTGAGCAGGATCTGCCTGAGTTTCTTCACTGAAAAGTTGTATTGGTTTGCCTTTAATAAGTACCTTTTGGGGATACACTTCAAGGCTATGCAAATATTCCATTTCTCATCACACTTCTCCCAATTAATTTTAAAATCCATCAATCAATCTTGCCTATAGCATATATTACTGAAGTGTTCTCCTTAGTGATTTTCTTATTAACCTCATTACTTCAACATTTAATAATTAGAATTTTACTTGAGGGAAGAGAGACTCTTTTTTCCCCATTTTTTAAAATTTATGTCAGTGTAACTAAATTATATTTATCTTATTTTATAAGTGATAATCTAATATTATATTATTAATTTTTTTCTCATATTATTCCAGCTTTGGCAATTAGAAACTCTTTCAGGTTAGCTCCTGTGTCCTTTCAAATATGTCCCCATCGTTTCTGAACTCTCTCTTACTTGCTGACCCCATAAGATGTCCCAGGCTCATCTTGGACTTTCCCTGCCCCACAAATGAAATAGCATTTCTTCAAAGAATCATGGCACTTAACTGGATAATGGTATTTACAAATACAGCCTGGGTCTCAGATTTATTTATTGCCCTTGAGTGTTAATTGCATTTAGTCTCAACAGGTAAATCTAGGAAATATATCTATGTATCCTAGCATACATTTATACATCTATTTTATCTCTGTAACTATCTAATATTTATATATTAAAAACAAACTTCTATTCATGGCATTCATACCAGTATCTTCAATACCAATCTAACTCCACAGTGTTTATTCTAATTTTCCATCTCTCTACTTTTTCCCTGACAGTGAGATAACTGACTCTCATTCTCCACAATACATTTTCTTAATATTTTCTAATTTTCCTAGTATATGCATAAATTGGTTTCAGATATGCTCATATCTCTGTGAAAATCAAATTTACTAACAGTTCATACTGTTTTAGGTTCATTTTTCTTTGACTTTACAATATATGTAAAAATATTTTCCAAAATCAGTTAAGTTAGTTCCTTCCTCCCCCAACACCATGAGTATAATTATGTTATTCATTTATAAGACAGATTTATGTGTTACTGAGTTCATTCTGGGCTTCCTCTGTAAGCTGGCTGATTTTCACTATTTACTTTGGGTTATATAACACAATGCCATGACTGAAACAACCAGAGGCATAAAAAAAAAAAAAAAAAAAAGACTACCAGAAGTGTCTTCTCCTTCTCATGCCTGTTATCTCATTCTTAGTCTCCATCCCATTCTAACCAACTCTCTGTAGGTAATGAATCTTTTAAGCTTCTGATATTTTTTTTTCACTCATATTCTTCTGCACAGTATCGCTCAGTACTGATTTGTAGTTTTCGGTATATAGATTTTGTGCTTTTTTTTTTTTGTATTTATTTGACCCTGAGAACAAGAGAGTACAGTAGGGGGAGGAGCAGAGGGAGAGTTTAAAAGCCGGTTCCCTGCTCATCCCATTCAATCCCAGGGTCCTAGAATCATGACCAGAGCTGAAGGCAGATGCTTAGCAACTCAGCCACCCAGGCACCTCCAGATCTTGTGTTTCCATTGTGTCAAATTTTTATTTCTAAATATTTCATACTATTGTAAATAGAACATTTAAAAGCTTGTCCTTGGATTTTTTGTTCATAAGAGAGAAACAGAACTGATATTTTACATATCAACCTGTACCTTTTATAAATATATATGACCTTGCTAAAGACACCCAAAATTCTGGGCGCCTGGGTGGCTCAGTTAGTTAAGCAACTGCCTTCAGTTCAGGTCATGATCCTGGAGACCCAGGATTGAGCCCCACATGGGACTCCCTGCTCCCTGGGAAGCCTACTTCTCCCTCTCTCACTCCCCCTGCTTCTGTTCCCTCTCTAGCTATGTTTCACTCTGTCAAATAAATAAATAAAATCTTAAAAAAAAAAGACACCCAAAATTCTAATAGCTATTTTATAGATGTCATAGGAGTGACTACCTTCATAATTTTTTTATCACCTGCAAGAAAGGTTGTTTTTTTTCCCCTCCTTTCCAGTCTGTCTTTTCCTTATTTGTCTTACTGCACTACCTAAGATTTCTAAGTAAATCACTGCTTAGAATCAGGTCAGGTATATACTCTTATTTTATAAAATCTCTGGATTGTGTTTTGTTCTTTTAAATTTACTGGTTTTAGTAAATAATTATCTTGCCTGGATTTCAACTGTGAAATTTTGTTCCATATAATGTAAAACTACAAATATCCCTATTCCGTTTTTTGTTTATTTGTTTAAGTCTTACATTCCTTAGTATCTCCCCTATGTCTATATAGTTTAGCAGACAGTATGGGGCATTATTTATGCAGTATTTATACTAAAACATTTATGCCAATAAGGCTTCCCCCATCTGTCTTCTGAAATGAAAGAGGGTTGAGGGTCACACTCAATGGTTCAACAAGTTTCCAAATTTCCTCAGGCTTCGAATTTTCTCTATGTTATCTGGCGTCTCCAGCATATATCCAGTTATTAGTCAGTCAGAAATGTACAGGGAAATTATTAACTCACTTTCTATGGCCCTCTCACTTCCAAAATAATGTTTCGGCTGCTCTATCAGTCACAGTGAAATGAGTCTATTCCCTCCACTCAAAAAGCAGTGAGGCTTCTATAACCTGAGCTGGGGAATAACGGCGAGGTAGCAAGATGGGAAAGCATCAAGACAAGAAAGCCGCAAACTTCCCACTAGCAGTTTTCAGGTGTAAGGGCTTCTCAACTTCTTGTCATGTTTGGTTGATTTCTAATGCACTGATTATTTTTTTGAATAATTTTGTACAGTTTTATACTTTTTTTGAGGGATTTGCTCCACTTTACCACACTTCCACTATTTTAAGTCAAGTAATTTTTGTTCATTAATAGATACCATTCAGAGAATAAAAGATAAGATGGGTGCAACATATCCATCCAAGGGCTTGCAAAAAATGTAATTCTGCCTAACATAGTGGAAGCACAAGAAAGAACAGTTGCAACTTACAGCCCACTCAGGGTCTCCCTGAAGGATAATGGAGAAGAGAAATCCTTTCTGTGTGTAGAAATTTGACAAATCTACAGGTATTAAGGTTAAGAATGCCTTTAAGACAAAATGGTTAGAAGTACAGATTTTTACTGATTCACAAGACTACAGTAACTATGTTTAGTCAGTGTTCTTTACAAAAACAGAATAGGACAGATGTGTGTGTGTGTGTGTGTGTGTGTGTGTGTGTACACGCATATATTTGGAGAGAGAGAGACAGAAAGATTTACTTAAAAAAAAAAAAAGATTTGGGGCGCCTGGGTGGCTCAGTTGGTTAAGCGACTGCCTTCAGCTCAGGTCATGATCCTGGAGACCCGGGATCGAGTCCCACATCGGGCTCCCTGCTCGGCGGGAAGCCTGCTTCTCCCTCTCTCACTCCCCCTGCTTGTGTTCCCTCTCTGGCTATGTTTCTCTCTGTCAAATAAATAAAATATTTTTAAAAAAGGGTTAATTTAAGGAATTGGCTCACTTGATTATGGAGGCTCACAATTCAGGGAGAATGGACAAGATGGAGACCCAGGAAGTCAATTTTGTAGAATTCCTTCTCTTTTGAGGAAAGACTTTTAGAGTCTTTGTTCTATTAAGGCCTTCAACTCATTGGATGAGGCCCATCCACATTACAAAAGGAATTTACTTTCCTCTAAATCCCATTTAATCTGTTTAAATGTTAATCTTACCTGAAAAACCCCCTTCCAGAAACATCCACAATAATGTTTTTCCAAATTCCTGGGCACTAGGGCCTAGCCAAACTGACACACAAAAGTAACAATCAGAGTAAGACAGGTAAGTGACATAATTGAAAATCTGGTAACAAGTAGATCTGAAGAAGAGATATTTGCAAAATATGAGTACCAAGGTATTTACAGCCATATGAATACTCTCAAACTTGCAACCTGAAGAGGTAGCTCTTGATAATCATGTAGACAACTTGAGCCCCCAAGATGGAAGCATAGGTGAAGAGCAGCCAACAGTGGCAAGTTTATTCAACTGAAGTTCCTCATAACAGAAGGAGAATTTTATCCTCAGTGTAATAAACAACTCCTGTAGTTTTAGGAGGTTTCCAGATTACTGTTGCAGAGAACAACCTGCTTCAATGCTTCTGGCTGGTATCATTGGTGGCTGGGCTATCAGCACTTGCAAAAGTTGTATAAACCTCTCCTTTCCTATTTTGAAGTTCTTATAATAAATACTTCTGCCTTTTTTTTCTCTTATGCGTCTTTTTTCCCGTACTTTTCTTAAACTACTGCATTGGATGAATCTCTTCCAAAAAGGAGAATATGAAAGTAGGATGACATATCTGGTCCTCTCTATAAGCACATCAGTATATACAGTCCTCTAAAGATCTTTGGTCAAGAGCTTGAATGCCTTCTAAATATACTAATAATTTTCTTTAAAATTTTGGGCTTTTCTCTTGGTTAGAGAGATTTATAAATATATATCTTATATAATATATATAGAAATATATTAATATAGAAGTAAATATAAATATATATTTAATATATATTTATATATATATTTAATATAAATATATATAGAAATAAATATATATTATGTATATATATATATATATAAAGTTTCAGTAGGGCTATCTTTAACTATATGATTTCTTTTGCAATCTTTGTCTTTTTCATCAGACACAAATATTTTTTCTGCCATATAGCTAGATAGTGGCTTTCAACAAAGGGTAATTGTGTCTTCCAGAGGAAAATTTAGCTATGTCTGGAGATAGTTTTGATTTTTCAAAATTAAGGGTAACAGGACTACGCTAGTGGCTTACTGTGGGTGGAGAATAGAGATGCTGCTAAACAGCACAGTACACAAAGTAGAGCCCCCACAACAAAGATTTGTCCCTTTCCAAAATGTCAACAGTACCCACGTTGAGAAATCATAACCTAGATTCTTACAAGGGTGATATAATTCTTCCTCATTTAGGGATAATTAAACCAAGGCTATGTGAAGTTAACACATGACCTATAGTTACACAAATACTAAGTAAAATATCATATTTTTGTTCTTTTCACTACATGGATTATTTCTAAACCTACTATTAAGGATGGTTGTTTTTACCAGCTGCTAAGTGAGAAAATTTTAGAAATGCCAGACATCACACTGTATTTAAAGTGCAAAGGATAAGAGACAACTTGTGCAGCAACCTTTGAAAAGTACATGTAGTTTTGCCCATAGAAAATGCTTTCTTAAAAAAAAAAAAAAAAAAAAAAAAAAGAAAATGCTTTCTTACCAGTGATATAGATTAATTTTCATTTTCAGAGCCTTTTTCCTGAATAAAATTATCTGGTATTCAGTGCAGCAATGTTCTGCATAAGTAAATAAATATATTTTACAACACAACTTTATCTTTGGAAACTAAACATTATAACACACATATGCGTCCTACAAATTAATGATAGTCACTTTGTGATCATCAGTCTAAATAAATCTATACATGTTTTCTAGCCACTCCATCTATCTTCCTGTAATGCATCCAATTGTATATTCCCAAATCTCATATGTTGACACCCTAACCACTAGGACCTCAGAATATTACTGTATTTGAAGATAGGCCATTAAAACATAATTAAATCATAATGGCATCATGAGTGTGGATCCTAATCCAGTATGCCTGGTGCCATTGTAAGAGGAGAGTAGGACACAGAGACACAGAGGCAAGGCCCTATGAAGACACAGAGAGAAGATGGCCATCTATGAAAGGGGAGAGGAAAAAGAAATCAACCCTGCTAATGGCTTGATGTAGGACTTCTAGCCTCCAGGACTGTGAAAAATAAATTTCAATTGCTTTAGTCACCTATTCTGTGATGTTTATTATGGCAAAACTAATCCACCCCCAACAACATATAACAGATCCATGTATACAAGGCAGATGCAATACATGAGTACTAACATATTCCTCAATACTCATGCATACTTCTCTTCACTGTCATCATCATTGCCTCTCCTGCACAAAACTCCAACATGTTGCCTGTTGCCAGATAACATCTGTAAAAAGTGAGTAGACAGGGCACCTGGGTGGCTCAGTGGGTTAAAGCCTCTGCCTTCAACTCAGGTCATGATCTCAGGGTCCTGGAATTGAGGCCCACGTTGGGCTCTCTGCTCAGCAGGGAGCCTGCTTCCTCCTCTCTCCCTGCCTGCCTCTTTGCCTACTTCTGATCTCTCTGTCAAATACATAAATAATGAATTATTTTTTTAAAAAAGTGAGTAGACAATGGCAAAGTTGGTAACCCCATTTGGCTTGATACAGCAGAATTTTCAGACATGTTTCTGTGCTAGATGATCTGTAGGTCAAAGACAAATAGATGTTTAAATGGAGGTGGAGAGAATAATTTTTCCTAAGAATTAGCAATAATCAGTATAAAAACTCAAAGAAAAATGACTCTGTGGATCAAGACAGGCTATGGAAATAATACTCCACCCCCTAAGTGGCAAATGATTGCTAATACCTGTTGTTCTACCAGAAATATCTTTATTAGTATTTTTGTCTTTTAAGACTAATTAAAAGAGTAGAATAGACTTTTGAACCATTACAAACAATGGTTATTCTGAAAAAATAGAAAGAAAGGGTATCTTCTTGGTTTACAAAAGTGTTCTTTTGAAATGTTAATTCCAATATAATTTTTTAAATTAAATGTATAAGACAGCATTTTATGCCTAATGCATTTACTATATCTAGTATTTTTTTTAAACAAATGAAAAAGTTTAGACAAAGTAACTTCTAGTCACATGGAGTGTTTAATGCTTTTTGCTTGCTTTTTCTTAGAGAAAGAGAAAGTACCAAGCAGGGAGGCAGAAGGAGGGGGAGAGGCTCTTAAGCAGGCTCCATGCTCAGTGTGAAGCCCAATGCAGGGCTCCATCTCACGACCCTGAGATCATAACCTGAGCCAGAACCAAGAATTGCTCACCTGGGGGGCCTGGGAGGCACAGTCGGATAAGCGTCTGACTTGGCTCAGGTCATGATCTCAGGGTCCTCAGATTAGCCCCATAACAGGCTCCCTACTCAGTGGGGAGTCTGTTTCTCCCTCTCCCTATGCCCCTCCCCCTGCTCAAGCTCTCTCAAATAAATAAATGAAATCTTAAAAAGAAAAAAAAAAGTTTCGGGTGCCTGGGTGGCTCAGTTGGTTAAGCAACTGCCTTCGGCTCAGGTGATGACCCCGGAGACCCAGGATCAAGTCCCACATCAGGCTTCCTGCCGAGCTTCTCCCTCTCTCACTCCCCCTGCTTGTGTTCCCTCTCTGGCTGTGTTTCTCTCTGTCAAATTAATAAATAAAAAAGAAAAGAAAAGAAAAGAAAGGAAAGGAAAGGAAAGGAAAGGAAAGGAAAGGAAAGGAAAGGAAAGGAAGAAAGAAAGAGAAAGAAAGAAAGAGAAAGAAAGAAAGAGAAAGAAAGAAAGAAAGAAGAAAGAAAGAAAGAAGAAAGAAAGAAAGAAGAAAGAAAGAAAGAAAGAAAGAAAAAAAGAAAAAGTTTCATAAGAAAGAAAGAGAAAGAAAGAAAAAGAAAGAAAGAAGAAAGAAAGAAAGAAAGAAGAAAGAAAGAAAGAAAGAAAGAAAGAAAGAAAGAAAGAAAAAGTTTCATATTTAACCAGGCATCCTTAATATGTTATTTTAACTTAGAATATACCAACTTATAACTTTAGAATGACTATTAAGTATTAGTCATATGAATTTTCTTGATATATTTTAGGTTAGAGAATGTACTTTCTATACAAATAAAATGGCTTTGTGAAATTTGAATAATACACCAGCTCATGATTGTAAAATGAGACAAACTGTTGCTAAACCAAAATTAGAAAGCTGTCAAATGTACTTTAGAATAATACGACAAACCATTACTTAATCTGGCATGCACTAAAACCTAAGAACTAGAAAATATTAATACTAGATTTAAGAATAGAAAATAGAATAAGAAAAACATTAATACTAGATCATAGTATATCTAAAAACTGGCTTAGTTTTATTCAGAGGCTTATTTATGCCCAAAAGTCTTTATGCAACCCCCCCAAAACTACCTGTTTTCCACAAATTGTTATTTTAACAAGCTTACTTTAAACTCTCATTCAATATATATCCAGCATTTGCTAACAATTTCTCCTCCCTTATAAGAAGGTAATTCCATGGGACTTGGGTGATATTAACACACAACACTCTCCAGCATTCTTTTCAGTTATTTCCTTTTCTTAAGATAACAATATTCAGGCCTCTCCAGTGCAAACACTTGACCTGGTCCAAGTTAGATGCAAAGCTTATTCCTCCCACAATAAGAACCATACTCATCTCAATTTTCACAATTTCAATCATCGTCTGCCAATTATATTATCTACTTCTGTAACTTCTCTATCACCTCTCAAATTTCTTCTCACTTTTTCAACTGATGCCACAAGACACATAAGGCCAAGTTTTCTCTCATAGATCAAACACAATCTAACATTAAACTTGATATATCTACAGTATCAGAAATAATTGTGAACTTGAATCGTTCACGGTATAAGAGAATAAAGGCGACATAAATTCTCTGTTACAAATATTAATTGAAAACTATAAAAATATAACCACGCCAACTTCCAGAATTACAGCATTTCAGAAATTCACTAATAATCTGACTACATGATACTTGGTACCTAAAAATCATTTAAGGTCTATTAAAAATAAATGAATAAGGCTACTGGTTTCAGCTTCTACAGTATTAAGTAAGAATGAGCACAGATTCCACCTTTACAAGAAGGAAAAAGCTAGAAATACACAAATTAATAATTTTCATTTAACCAGTCAAGGAACTGAGCTCGTGCAGAAAATAAGGACTCCAAAATGTACAGCCATGGTCAGTGATTTCCAAGTAGTAAGTCGGTTTGCATAAGAATTAACCTGAGAATGAGCCCTTCTGCAGAGCCACTCTGGAAGAGAAACCTAAGCTGGAGGCCTTACTTGCCGAAAACTCCATGACTGGCGAGTACAATAATGTAGCCTCCTACAAATACATCAACAGCTGCATTAACACCCTCCTCCAAAGCCACAGGTCAACATGCCACTACTACTTATCCTTACTCTGTGCCTTCCATCACCAAGGACATCGGTGAAGCCTGCATGATCTGGAAAGGCTAGAACTGCCTCAGCATGGAGCTAGCCCTTCCTGAGGAACCACCAGCTATTTAAGCACATCTCTTTCCTATTTCAGGAGGAAGGGATCCATTACATTAACCCCTACATGGTTAAGGAGTTAGTCCAGATTGCATAGTACACACGTTTGCCTCTAGGATCTCTGGCCCCATTTTTAAGCAGGATAACATCACTCATACCTTCAAGGAACGTCTGGGCACTGAGGGCCACAGGGGGCTATTCTGATGCATGTTATCAACCTCGATGTGATGTAGAACCACCTCCTACAGGTGTGGTGTCTCGCAGCCGTGTAGAAGTCTGCCTTCATCAACTCAGAGAACATCCGCAGTAATAAAGTCAAGGTGTCAAAATGTATCTAGGAGTACTGAAAAACAATGTGCTCCTGAACCACTGTGTGCAGAACCCCAAGGGAGAGGATGAGGCCACCAAAGTGTACCTGAAACCACACAGTGTCCCGTGGGACCACCATTGCCACCTTCACCGTGTAGCTAAAAAAGAGGTAGGGTGGGTGCCCTTCTTCCAGCTCTATGGCAGAGTCCAGAAAGTTCGCAAGGCTGAGGTTCGGCTGAAGTTCCGCAAAGCAGCCGCAAGCTTCTTGCAGCAATGCAAGTCCAAGGAGCTGCTGATGCGCATGCAGCCCAATGAAGCCACGCTGACCAAAACGATGGCCAAAAAGTGTAGCATGTTTTTCAGTCCCAAGGTACAGGCACTGGACCTGCCTTGTAGTCAATACAGGCCTGGGAAACTCCAAGCGGCAAGTGAGTCCTCATTCGGGACGACTTCTGGCAGATGCACTTACGTTCGGTGACTTGCTCTGGGAAGCGTGGCGGCTCTTCACGCCACTGCTGAACAGGATCGCTTGAGAAGCCGCAGCCCATCACCTGCTTTACGGCAGCCGAGGCCCTGCCAAGGCAGGCAAATGAGCTGAGAGCCGTGAGCTTCCAGTACCCAGACACCTCCAAGTAAGTTTGCGATCACAGGTTTCCCCTACCACCGTCCTTGGGTCTGTATGTCTTGTGTCCTTCCCACCTTCTTACCTCCAGCTCCACTTTGAGAGGACTTCAGGACCATAAGCCTCAGCCTTGCATTCCCCGACGCCAGCAAACCCTGCCCGCCCCTTGCAGCTGCTGCCTGAGTCCAGTTACGTTCCTCAACCACTGAACACTAAGACTTGCACAGTCACTGCCCTCTGTCACTCAGGCCCTGTCAGAGCTGGTTTTTATCCACGGAACTGAGCCCCGATAGAAAGAAAGAGAAGTGTAGCCCTTTCATCAATCTCAGGCTTCTCAGCCTAGGACAGGATGGTAGAGGTGATAGGGAGGGAATGGTGGACCTCAGTGGGGCAGTGGCCAGCTCACATCCCTGTTGGCTGTGAGTAGGCTCCGCAGAAGGGACAGGAAGAGGTGAAAGCATCCATTTGGGGTGCTTATTAAAGGCTGTGAAAGGGCGCCGCACAGCCACTGCAGTCGAGGTCACAATCTACGTTCCTGGTCACTAGCTGGAAGAGATCTTTGTGCCACCCAACAATCCCTATGTCTTGGACCACCTGAATATCCCTCTGCACCACCAGCTGCCTCTCATCACAACAGTTCTCCACCCTGTGGCCACAACCCCCCCACTCCATACATTAGTGGCCCCCTTGCCACTGCAAAAGCAGAAGCAATAGCAGGGATGCCCCACCACAATCTATTGCCATTAAATCCACAAACAGAAAAAAACAAAACAAAACAATTTTTTTTTCTTAAAAGAAACATAGTTCCAACAAGATTTATTTGAGGGCAAGATGTAACTTTAGATGGGAATTTGTAGATTTCCCATCCTATCTTCCCAAGTGTAATCTGAAACTGGCCTTTGTAGGGGGGGAAGGGGGGGGAACAGACCTAGGAAACTGACAGGCCATTCCTGATTGGTAGAGGGCAGTTTTAATAAACAAAGGGAAGTTACATAGGCCTGCCTCTAGTGAAGCAAGTTGATACTTGCACCCAGCCACCACATCTTAAAAGTTTATACAGAGGCTTTAACTACATTCAGTCATATATATCATGCAGGTGTTCTCCACACCACATGACTGTCTCAAGACTATCTCCTTGGAGGAGCCTCTGGGAGTGGAAAAGTCAAGCAGAACTCACATTCTAAAGATGAGAGAGAGGAAATGAGGAGGCTTGGAGTTACTGAATCCAGCTCATAAATCAACTGGGGTCACATTTTTTCAATGACCTTCCCCAGCAATCCGAGCATTTGTTTACCTGGGACATATAACACCAGATACCATATTCAACCATAAGAAGTTTTAGATAGAAAGTTTTTAACAAATTGCTAAATATTAATGTGGAGTAGCATAAGGGTATAAAATCCCTAAAGGCATGCAAATGCAGGGGAGTAATTACCCTCTTGCTTTTTCTCCAGGACCCCCACCACTCATTCATGGGGAAGTTGGAGAGAATCCTGAGAAAACTCCCTGTGGTGCTGGGCTGGGAGAATGGGTCAGAAGGCCCTGCAGAAACTTCACATAGAACACTTTTATAGCAAACAAACCTTAATCCATAGGGAGTAATATAAATAAAACAAAATAGACACCAAAAAAATGTAGACATACAGTACTCATGGAAAACCCATTATAGTTAGGAGAGACAAAGGGGGAAAATACCTGTTCTTGGGAAGAGCAGGAATATTAGTTTCAGCCTTGCATTAGTTTGGAGTTGGGGTAAGGATACCTAAGGGGAAGGATGCTCCTAGACGTTTACCCATTTTCACAATACCTACCCATGACTGAGGTTTTGCATGTGAGAGGGTTTTAGAAAACAACAAGCTTATATGTCCTCACAGCCACACTAATAAGAATCAAGTAAAAATATGATATCCACAGCTGAAATTACTGTAAGAGATAGCTTCTTTTGCAGAGAAACAAAGGGAAGACCTAAAGTCTAATGGGGAGAACCAAAGTGATGCAGAGACCATTTACTGAGATGAATCTTCTGATATATTATTCCACATCATGAGCACAGCATATCACTAGACAAATGTAAGGTATCTCTGCGGGGCTCTGATGATGAGCACAGAAACAAATACTTAAAACTCAGCCAGTTCCTGGCTAGATTAACACAAATCCCCACATTAAGACATAGCTAAAAAAAGGATGAGCTCATCTCTAAGTAGAAAAGTATATATCTCAGCATTTACCACTTTGCAAAACATGTTGAATTTCAACAAGAACATTACAAGGCATATGAATGTCAAAAACACAATGTAAGCAAGAATCACTTATGACACAGATGTTTAAACACTTAGTGAATTTAAAATAACCATGATTAATATGTTAAATTTCAAAGGTAAATACATCCATGAGGAAATAGTTAATTTCATCAGATGGAAGGAAACTATATGAAAAAAGCATATGGGGGTGGGCAGCCTGAGTGGCTCAGTTGTTAAGTGTTTGCCTTTGGCTCAGGTCATGATCCCAGATCCTGGGGTTGATCCCCCACATTGGGTTCCCTGCTCTGTGGGAAGCCTGCTTCTCCCTCTCCCACTCCTCCTGCTTGTGTTCCCTCTCTCAGTGTCTCTCTCTCTGTCAAAGAAGTAAATAAAATCTTAAAAAAAAAAAAAAGAAGCAGCAGCATATGGAAATGCTAGAAATAAAAAACAGTGATGTGGAAATGAATTCTGATGGGCTTGTCAGAAGACTTCGTGTAGATGAGAAAACAAACAATACAACTGAAGATATGCCACTGGAAAATACCCCCAAATGATGTGCAAAGAAAAATAAGTCGATAAAACAGAACAAACTATCTAGAGTTCTAGGACAGTTATCAAATTAACATGGGTGTGATCAGAATCCCAGAAAGAGAAGTAAGAAAAGAGGGGGAAGAAGACATATTTGAGGAAATAATGGTCAGATTTTACCAAAATTAAGACCACAAACTACTGATCTAAGAAGACTGAACACACAGAAATGGGGCAGGGGGAACACCGCCGAGGCATATCATATTCACCGCAGAATTCTGTAGCCAGTGAAAATATCCTTTAAAATTAAGGAGGAGAAGAAACAACAGGAAATCAGTGTCAGCAGACTAGCTCTAAAATAAAAGCTAAGAAAGACTCTTGGGTCAGAAAAACTATGATAAAGTTACATATTTGTAACATTTAAAGAACTCTTCTTAAAAAAAAAATCCCCAAACTTAGTGGTCAAAGAGAGAACACAATCTTCAATAAATAAAATATAGATGACAAGCATATGAAAAAATGCCTAACATCAATCATTAAGGAAATGAAAGTTAAAAGCCCAGAGTGCTACCGTAACATCTATTAGAATCGTTAAAATAAAAATAATGCAGGGCGCCTGGGTGGCTCAGTTGGTTGAGCGACTGCCCTCGGCTCAGGTCATGATCCCGGAGAACCGGGATCGAGTCCCACATCGCGCTCCCTGCTCAGCGGGAGGCCTGCTTCCTCTCTCACGCCCCCTGCTTATGTTCTGGCTGTGTTTCTCTCTGTCAAATAAATAAAATCTTTAAAAAAAATAAAAATAAAAATAATGCAAATGGAAAAATATCTGAGAATACCAAATATCACAGAGGATGCAGAGCAACAGGAACTCTCATCCACTGCTGCTTAGCATGCAAAATATTATGGTCACTTTGAAAAACAGTGGAGCAGCTTTTTTAAAAAAGTTGAAAAGTCATTTACCATTTGAACTAATTATATCACTTCTAGATGTTTACACAAGAAAATTGAATACTTATATTCAAACAAAAGCCTGTATATTGAAGTTTATAGAAGATTTACTCAAAATTGCCAGAAACTGGAAGTAACTCATTTGCCCTTCAGCAAGGGAATAGTTTTTCTCTATTTATACAATATAATATTGTGCAGGAATAGAAAGAAGTAAAGTATTATTTCATGCATTAACATGGAGGAATTTTAAAAGCATTTTCAAGGATCCAAAAGGCTGCATATTGTATGATCCCATCTATATGTGATTGTGGAAAACAAAACCATTGGGACAAAATACCCATAAGGGGTTGTGGAAGGAGAAATATGAGATTGAAAAGGAGTTGCCCAATGAAATATATAGGGCAATGGAACTACTGAATGGTACAAATGCATATGTATTTGCTAAAACTCACAGGATTGTACACCTCAAAGAGTGAACTTTAAAAAAGCAAACAGCAATAATAACAGCAAAGACATCAATCAGGATATTAGGAAAACCCAAGATGAAATGTAGCCCCCTACAAATTAATTTAACTGTATTATAATTAATTGTTATATACCTCACTTCCAAGACATGAAGAAGAAAGGAGCAGAACTAGGTAACTGGAAAACAGGTTTTGATTAGATTATTGTATGATACTATAATGATGGATATATGTTGTCCAGACCCATACAATGTACACCAAGAGTGAACCCTAAGGCAAACTATGGGCTTTGAGAAAGTGGGTTCACCAATTGAAATGTTCACCAATTGAAATGTATCACTCTGGTGGGGGATGTTGATAATGAGGGATTATGCCGGTGTGGGGCAGGGGGTATAGAAATCACTATAACTTCTTAATTTTGCTGTGAACCTAAAATTGCTCTAAAGACACAAAGCCTTTAAAAACATAGAAAGATAAATATAAAAGCTTAGTGAATGCTTTAAACATTTCTAATATACAGATTGTCCCTAAAAATCTTAAATAACTATTTTACAAGGTTTTCTTATAATCAAGTGGTTATATTTATTTGTGTTTCCTGGGAAAAGTTATAGGAGATTCAGTTATTAATTGAATAATTTGGGCCATTCTTATATGTGATCCTTTGATTCTCATCTTTATTACTATTACTATAAGGTCCTGAATTTTTTAGAACTTATCACTGATATTCTCTCTCTAGTTACTTTAAGATTCCTGGTCATGAGAAACATATGTGTTCCATGTTCTCCCCAAACATGATTTGATGTTATCACTGACACTCATCTTTTATCTTCCCAAGAGATACCCCCCATGTATATATGACCTAGGCCAGCAATTAAAGCCATATAGTTAGATCTAGCATTGAAGTTTATATATGAATATTTACTTTGGATATTAAAATATTCATCTACATTTTATTCATTTAACCATTATTAGATGAAATTAGATAGACTGATTTTTGCTGCTGTTTCTCAAATTTTAATGTTAAGCAGAATAACATAGAAAGCTTAAGAAAACAATTTTCTAGGCCCCATTCCCAGAGATTCTAATTCAGTCTTTTGGGATGTGGCCCATGAATTTGCATTTCTAACAAGCTCATGGGTTATGGCAATACTGCTGGCCCAAATACCAAAATTTGGAAACTGCTAATCCAAAACATCTCACATACCTTCTTCCAGTTAATCTTTTTTATATAATCTGGCATAAGAGATTTCTACAAATCTTAGCTCTTAATCTTAGAAGTGATCTGTACACAGGAACAAGCTGTATAGGTCTATTTCTAGGCCAGTTGTGGCTAAAAATTGTTTATTTCAGAATGTGAAAAGATGATCATCATAATCCTAAAATTAATGTCAAACATTTGAAAGTGTGTCTATGTAAGCAGTATAAATAAGATACCTACATGGTATATAATTATACATACAGAACCTCACTTTCATTAATGTCATTGCCATTTTGAAGCAAAACTTCCATGAACAGCATGTATTACTTCACAAGGAAAAAGGTAAATTCAAAAACAGTATAATTAAGAAAAGAAGTAAAGGTGATATTCAAATTGAAAATCCAGAAAGTGAAATGCCAAATATATATATTGACTTCCATTTATGGATAGCCTATGCATATAGAATACAAATTACTGTATATCATATTACTATCAACAATGTTATCATGTTTTCTGCACATACTTGAAAAATCGCATGGAAACAGGTATCCTGCTGTTGCTATAGTGCTTATTAGAACAATTTGTAATCTAGGTTGTGAAAAAAAAATTCCTTGGAAATAATGTAAACAAATGGGGATTTTCCTTTCTTAATCATGAAGACAGAGTCACTCGAGAAAATATTTGAAGCAGTCTGGCCATCTATATGGATTATCAATATAGTCCATCGTTACTTTATAATTTTTTAAAAGATTTTATTTGAGAGAGAGAAAAATAGCATGAGCAGCTGCAGGGGCCTGTGGGGTGGTAGTGGTGAGAGGGAGAAGCAGGCTCTCTGCTGAGCAGGCAGCAGATGTGGGACTGGGACCCCAGGATCATGGCCTGAGCCTAAGGCAGATGCTTAACCAACTGAACTAGAGGTGTTCCTATTTTGGAATATTTTTTACTGTCTGCGAACTGGTACTCTTTTCCTGAATCTGACAAGCAAAGGGCAAGTTAATGTTCTGGAGTGTGTTCACAAGTAAAGGACAAGTTAATTGTTCTGGAGTGAACACAGACTTAATGTATCATGATGTCATTTTTGTGTGCATTAATAGCTCAATTTCACATTAACATTTATCACACACCATAGACTATTTTGTATTCAACAGTGCACAAAAACTGATTCGCCCACAGGCTTGATTTCTCTCTTTAAACTAATAGTCCAAAAAAAGGAACTATAGTCCTCAGATACAGTATATGTGTGTCAAAATGCTAAGAAGAAAATGAGCAAGACATTCACTTTTTGTAGCAAACTATAATCTAAACTATATCAGTAACATTTATCTTGGAGCAAACATTTTCTTCTAACTGCTAATGTTAAGTCGTACGGAATAACTATTCTGTTGTACAGGTTTAGAGACTGTGTCCATCCAAAAATTAAACCAATTCATTGTTTTACTCTATTATGCAATAAATAACCATCTGCTCCTTCTAAAGCACTGGTCATTGGCATAGCCTATACAAGGTTAAGGTGAATTGGAAATTACCTCCAATATAATAAGGACCAGATTGTAGATTTACAAAGGATATAAAAAGTAATTTATAAAAACTCAATAATAAATACATTTAAATGACTCAACTTTATTGGCTTATTTTACGCTTGAATATAGAAGAAGTATAACTTACCAGTCTAGAGGTGGGCAAGTGGTCAATACTGGTTTTCAAAATGAAGTGGTGATTCCTCTCTTAGGTCTGCAAGAACGAAAATGTATCGACAGAAATTATGGAGGTAGGGGTACACAGTGTGAAAGCTCTAAACAGTGGGAAGAGCTACCTATAAAATAAATCATATAATGTATGCCATTTGCTATGTTTTATGTATATAGTAAAGTGATGGAATCGAATTTCTGATGAGAATTGGATTGGTGTTAGAACATGAAAAATAAAGATTAGGAATATCAAATAAGTATAACAACTCAGGTTTAATTCCATGCCTCATTGCTACAAGATAAGTGAACTCAGAAAACCACTTAAAATTAACACTTCAGATTTTCTGTATGTTACATCTGATGATAAAAACACCTACTTAATAGTGTTAGTGTGTGAATTCTGTTACCACTGCTGTCATACAGTGCTATAGGTATATATCATTACTATCATGATATTAAAAGTCAATTTTAAGCTAAAAGAAAGTTATTCAGTGAAGGGATATGTAAGAAATCATATTATCTCAAATGGCTTATAGGGGCGCCTGGGTGGCTCAGTTGGTTAAGCGACTGCCTTCGGCTCAGGTCATGATCCCGGAGGCCCGGGCTCCCTGCTCGGCGGGAAGCCTGCTTCTCCCTCTCTCACTCCCCCTGCTTGTGTTCCCTCTCTGGCTGTGTTTCTCTCTGTCAAATAAATAAAATCTTAAAAAAAAAAAAGGCTTATCGCTCACAATTAGTTTCCAAATTACTAACAGCTTCTTTTTAAAAATATGTACATACAGCAAAAGGCAATACAATGGATGGATATTAATACAGTATTAGTCATAGTGATTAGTTATCAATGAAATGGCACATCTTAATCTCAGTATTTTGTCTCCTGAATTTTTCAGTTTGGCATGGGAGTCTAAATATTGTATCTGAGGGAAATAGTTTTCTTTGTTCAGATGAGCAGATGCAAGAATTTAAAGGCTAATGTAAGAGGCTGTGCAAATGATAAAGGCTCAGTATATATTTATTGAAAAGATAAATGGGATCCTGGGAAACAGGGAAGACTATATCAACTTTTTTGGAAATAGGAGTACAAAGAATGATGAGTTGAAGATTCAAAAACACCAATCTTCATCTTCATCTTTCTCTTTCTCTTTCTCTTATTTACTCTCTTCCTTCCTTTCCTGAGACATAAAAGAATTGGGTGCAACAAAGCCAGAAAGGTAGCCAACACGGAGTTTGGAGAGGGAGGTAGATGGGAGCTCAAAGTGCAATGTCAGAGTCTAAATGAGCCAAGGCAAGTTTCCAGGAGAGTAGCAGAGGCTAGGCTTGGGAAGTTATAATAAAAGCAAGGGAGAGAAGAGCTTATATATGCAGATTAGGCTGGCATGGGATGTCAGAATCTGATCAATGAAGGTCATGACATTTAGAGTCAGTGCCAAAAAAAGAGTAAGCAGGGCAACTCTGCAATAGGCCTAAGTAGTAAGGGATGCTCAATATGAGAGTTTAAGTAAAGTGAGGAGACCATTCACATAGGAGGCAAACAGAGCCTATTGCAATGAGGAAAGTAGCAGTAAATGTGAGCTAATAAGGCCTAAACATGGTGACAGGGTCATATATGCGTGGAGGCATCTTTGAATGGGGTTTTAGAAAACAAAGCTCAAAGGGAGGCACTCTATTATGGGATGACAGTGTTCAGGTGGGGTGAGGAAGACATTCTGACTTGGAGAGCTGAAACCCACATGCAATGAGGAAAACTGCATTTGGGAGAAGACTCAAAAAGAGGAAAAACTAGAATGAATCTTGTAGTCTAGATCTAAATGGAGTATTTCAGTGTAACGTCATGGCTTTTAATATATAAAGATAGATGTAGAAATAAATACAGTTATTGACATGAATGTGTATCTATGTGCATGGATGCATATATGTACAGCCTAATTATATCCCCTGAGATGGCTTGTGGCATGGAATAAAAATCAGCACATCTAGTACCTGTACCTTGGTTTTTACTTAACATTTTTCCCTCAAAACAAAAACAAAACAGAGCTACTTGGAGAAATTGCTGATTCACGGGGCAAAGAAAATATAAAAGGATGTAGAATATCTTCTGCCAGAAAGAATGTCAATTCTTAATAAAAAAGAATATTATAAAAAGACACAAAATATAGCATTTCCCTTCCCATATTTGGAACAATTTGAAATTTTAATGAAGTATGAAGAATTATATAATTACAATGGATCTTTCAGAAAAATGCTTATTAATTGTGATGGGGAGGCATACTGAATAATGGAGAAGTTTGGCAGACAGTAAGTAACTTCATAAGGTTAGCAACATGACGTTCACGAGTAACAGGGCAAATTAACATACTGTGCTAAAGCATAGGACACAATGAGGATACAGCAACATTTGGAATGTTGTTCATCTGATCTTTCTGTATAAAATACATAACTTGAATCTAGTCCTTATGAAACATCAGGCAAATGTGATTTGAGGCACATTTAACAAAATAGCCTGTAATCTTCAAACTATTGAGGTCATAAAAATCAAGATAAAGACTGAGGAACTCACCCAGACTGATAAAACTGAAGAGACAAGAAATAATGTGCACTGAAATCCTCACCTGGAACATTTTGTTCTAAAAGGCATTCCCGAGACCTGAGTTCATTCTAGGATCAGATGGTATTTACATTAATTAGCTGATTTGACAGTATATCTTTGTTATATAGGAAAATGTGGTTGTAACAAAATACAAACTGTAGTAAGGAGAAAGCTAAGACATCGGATCAGCAAATACTTTCAAATGGTTCAAAAACTTATTTTTACTATTTTTTCAATTTTTCTGTAAGTTTGAAATTGTTTAAAAGAAGATGGACAGTAAAGAAGTTTATTTCTTAAGTAAAATTACTATTTCTACAATTGAATTTGTGGAAATTCAAATGGAAGTATAAATTCAAAAATACAAGTTCATTTACACATATTTTTTTCAACCTCTTTCTATCGTGATAAGGTCAGGCCAACTAACAAAATAGTTGAGTAGTTGATAAATTGATGTTGCCTTTTGTTTGTTCTGATTTTCTTAAATGAACTTCATATTCAACTCAGTTTTTTTTTTTAATTTAAAGTATTTCATTTATAACTGGGATTTTTTTTTGTAAAAATGACTTACATGCATATCTTTCCTCATTCAGTTTCTCAGAGACAACAGCTTTCTAATGAGCACCTATGTAAATAAACAAAAACCACACACAAATATGTGCGCATGTATATTCACATGTATCTCACACATGCATCGATACACACAAGTATATGTATAATACATCATAAAATGTATATATGCATACATGCATATATGTGTGTTTTATGCATGCCAAAAAGGATTATGTAACCTGTATTTTCTGAAACTTGTTATTTGTATTTTCCAAGTAACCACACACATATTTCCCACTCTATTTTCTCCCAGATGTTTAATACTTTGTTATACATATGTAATTAGTACAGTTAAAATTATTATTGGGTTTGTTACAAATTTTAATGTAGCAGGTATGTTGCACTCAATATCTTAGTGTGTGTATAACTACATATGCATATACATATATAGTATTACCAAACTGATACTCAAGAAGTTTGTACTCAAAAAATTCGTGCCAACAGTCTAAGAGAAAACCAGTTTTCTCACATCCTCACTATTACTGGCTCTTATTTTAAGTATTTTCTAAACTCATATTTAAGAAATATCCATCATAATAGTTTTCATTTCTTTACATATAACCGTGGACTTTAGAAGCTTTCATTTTTCAATAGTTTTGGCATTGTTTAGGGATCATTTTAACTATTGATTCTGAGAAAGTGAAAATAAAGCCTATTTAGCTATTTAGCATAGGCCTGGCATACTTTTCAAGGTCATGTTCATATGTGACCTTTCTCATGTCATCGCCATTGAGAAATGTTATTATTAACCAAATTGAAATATTAATGAAAGCAGATGAGTGTATTGTCTCCTTGTAAAAACAATCAACCACATGTACATGGAATCGACATGTACATGGAAATCTTTCTTTCAGTCAGTCGACAGTCAACCCAACATAATTGAGGTCAGAGCCTTGTCTGGACACTGGGAATAGCAGTAAACAAAACAGACAACAGCTCACAGAGATTATATTCTACTGAAGAAAATAGATATTAATTGTCTTAAAATGTAGTAACAACATAGTATAAAGCTTATAAATACTATTTTCATAAGAGGGAAATATTTGTCCAGAATTTTGAATCTTAAGTCTGTAATCATTGAAATTCTTTCTCTTGGAGGGTGCTTAGGTGCCCACTGCTCAACGAAGACACTGTCAATTTGATTCTGATATTTTCATGGACACATAGTTTCTTAAAATTTGATACAATCATTTACTTTACAGCTTAGTATTGCCTAGTTGGAAGCCACTGACTATTCCATTCTTTGTCATTGTATAAACTTCTAACCAGATCTATTATGTGCTGACTTTGATTTTGCAATTCTAGGCAGAAAGTCAAAAAGAAGTTGCACTGCCAGGGCCTAGGAAGACGTCCCTATTTCCTCTGTGTATCAGGTTTGGAAATACGTTAATTACTCTATTATATTAAATAGTATGTATTGATTTAATACTTAATGTAGTTTTTCTGAATGTTTTGAAATAAAATTTTTTCCTGATGCTGATGATACAGTTTTTTTGCAATCGAACATTTCCATTTTAGTGTATTCTCATTTTATAGTTTCCAGTTTTTCTCTACAAACTGATTTTTAAAGATGTCATTAAGTCAAGAAATAAATGCCACTGAATTTAATATTTTTTATTTCTTGCTAACTATAACAACTGTCAGTTAAACATTATATTTTCACAATTGTAACTGCAATAACTGTAATTTTTAGTATATTCCATTTAATAACATTTGATCTCACCAACATTTTTCCTTCCAACAATAGATTACAAAGGATTAACAGTTTTTTATTTAGAAAATCACTTAAAGCTTAGAGATATTTTCATAATTTTTATTTTTTTAAAGATTTTATTTATTTCTTAGAGAGCATAAGGAGGTGGAGGGGCAGAGGGAGAGGAAGAAGCAGACTCCTCACTGACCACCGATGCGGGGCTCAGTCGCAAAACCCTAGGTTCATGACCTGAGCCAAAAGCAGATGCTTAACTTACTGAGTCTCAGGCACCCCAAGATATTTTCATACGTTTAAGAAAACTTATGAAATTAAAAATTTTGTGAGAACTATAATAGTCACAATAAATGAAGTTTGGGGATTTGAGGTTTGAAGATTACTTAATTACATGGAGAACGTTGCCCATGTATAAAATTAGTAGGATACATAAAATCAAATAACTTTCATATTACATATTTTTAAATCCATAGTTAATTTTATGATTTCAAAAAGCACTGGAATTAAAGACATTAAACTCTAAAGAAAAATATCAAAGAATGATGGGGCTGCAGATAATTTTAATATTCCTCTAAAGATATTTTTGTATTTTCAAATTCTTTAGTGTCACCAAAACCAATTGTAACTATTTCTTCAATATTTGTCCTGGGCCAGACCCTTTCCATGAATTTTAGAGATATTATATAATTTAAATTTAATCACCTATTTAAAATGTTAAATTATGTAACATTCTATGAATAATCTATTCTTTTTTTTTAAGATTTTATTTATTTATTTGAGAGAGAAACACAGCTAGAGAGGGAACACAAGCAGGAGGAGTAAGAGAAGGAGAAGCAGGCTTCCCATTGAGCAGGGAGCCTAGTGCGGGGCTTGATCCCTGGACTCCAGGATCATGATCTGACCTGAGGGCAGATGCTTAACGACTGAGCTACTCAGGTGTCCCTGAATAATCTATTCTTTAAAAACAACCCTATAGGGACACGTGGGTGGCTCAGCCAGTTAAGCATCTACCTTTGACTCAGGCCATGATCCCAGGGGCCTAAGTTCAAGTTCTCCATTGGGTTCCTTGCTCAGCTGAGAGCCTGCTTCTCTCTCTGCCTGCTGCTCCCCTTACTTGTGTGCTCTCTCTCTGACAAATAAATAAATAAAATCTTTAAAAATAAAAATAACCCTATGAAATATCATTTCTCTATAGATAAGAAATTTTAGATAAGGATTTTTACTCATAAAATCTTTCTCCTGAGTCCATCTTAATATCTACAAATTTGTACTGACCCTGTTGCTTAATTATTAGTTTTACAAATGGAAAAATTTAGTATTAAAATAATGTTTAGTGATAAAATTGAAGTAACACAATTCAGCTTGAATAACTGACACAGTTATGCACCAAAAAATGGAGTCAACTCATGATATTGTATCAGTAGAAATAATAGAAAATTCAGAGGAGTTCTAGTCAAAAGTTAATTCAGTGAGAAAAAGCAAATGGTCAATAATGCCTGATAAACTGAACAGTTCTAAGAATTCAGTTGCTTAATAGATGTTAACTAATTTTAAAGTTAGTTATTTATAAAATAATTGTTATTCAGTCTCTAATGTGAGATTTAGTCACATGCACACTGATACATAAAATAGATCATTGTGAAAAGAGAGATCTCCAAATAACTATAAATAAGGCAGTGAATGTTAGCATCATAATGGAGGTACAGGTGGAAACCCACAATGAATTAAAGAAAAGAGATTACTGAATCTGCAAAGATGAATGAAAGTTGCTTAAGGATTGATAAAGTGAGTCATTGATATCTGGACATCTGTAAAGAGAACAGAATAGCAGTTACTGAGCAGTGAGTTAACAGGGCACCTTTAGAGGAAATATACAAGTTTATACATGTATACATATATATACAAAATATATACATGTATACATATACACGAAAAATCAAATTTGACTTTCAAAAGAGAGAACACTGATAGTTTGAAAAATAGATATAGACCATATTGTGATGGACCCAAAACAGACTAAGCATTTATACTTTACTTGTCGGACAATAGGCTGCTTTTGAAGGTACCTGGGAACTAGAATTCTATTAGGATTGGGTTCTGCTGTGATTAGCAGACAGTCATAAAATAAGAGTTTTGATATCAGCTAATTCTCTCTCAGTAAAGAATTATTTGAGGTGGTCCATTCAGGGATGATTTGGTGTTATACAATGTAAAGGACCCAGACCTTTCTATCTTCTTGCACTGTCATGCTTCAGTTCCATTCCCAGTGTGACCTCATGATCTTATATGTCTTTTTGCCAGTCTGTAGTCCGGACAGAAGGAAGTCGTAAGCAGGAAATGTATGTCACTAGATTTATACATAGCACTCCCACTTACATTTAACTTGCCAGAATGGAATCAGTGAGCCACATATGCATGTGCATACAAAGGAACCTGGAAATGTATTCATTTTTCTAGGTGGCCATGTGCCAAGCTAAATATCAAACAAGGGTTTTATTACTAAGTAGAAAAGGAAGAACACATATTGAGAGCAATTAATGTACTTTCCAACAGTAGATCTGTGATCTGAATTTAAAATTAGTGGGATTATATTTTTTGCTAGCTAGGAAAGAATTGGGAGAATTTTTTGAGAGACATAACATTTTCAAAATGAAAGAAAATATAAAGCTAGGATATAAATGTGATACAGAATAGTTTAAAAGAGTTAAGGATAGAGGGGAAAAAAATTGCAGCATAGTCAACATAGTGGAAATCAGCCTTTAAAAAAGAAGTTGAGAGAGAACCAGAACATTCCTGTTTCAAAAGCCAAGAAAGCATTTTATAAAATGAGTGGTCACTGTATCCATTAAGGTAGCAATTACCAAATGCATGTGTATTTTTTTAATTAATTGATTTATTAGAGAGAGAGAGCATGCACAAGAAGGGGAAGGGAGAAAGAGAGAGAATCTCAAACTGACTTTGCACTGAGCCCAGAGCCCAATGTGAGGCTTGATCTCATGACCCTGAGATCACAACCTGAGCCAAAACCAAGAGTTGGATACTTTAACTGACCATGCCAACCAGGTGCCCCTATTTGTATACCAGAAAGGACAGTTAAGAATACTGGTAACATTCAATACTCACTGTAACAAATGGCAAGGACCCATTTCATTAAATTGTAAACTTTAAATATTTTAGAAAAAAAGGCAGAATATTTTTTTTTCATTATTGTTATAAAGAGAAGAATGCAGTTGGGTTTTAGCCTCTGAGAATAACATTGCCACCTTCTCTCTCACCTTCTGTCTCTGTCTCTCTCTCTCTTCTTTTCTCTGCTTTACTGAGGTATACTTTAATTAGACTTGATAACAGTATCTTTTGAAGAGTAGAATGTGTAACATACTATAAAACTCATCAATTTTAAATGTATGGCTTGATGAATCTTACATATAGTTGTGTGACATCAACATAATCAAACTATGGTACATTTGCACCACCTCAGAAATTCTTTCCTAAACATTGTATATAATTCCCATCTCCCACATAATTTTCACATTTCTTGACTTGTGTATGCATGGAATTCACCAGCCTTTTCTATATAGATTCTGTCTCATGGCCACTTTTGCAGTGCATTCATGCTGTGAATAACACATTAATTTTTATTGCTCAGTAGTATTCCATTTTATAAAATTTTTCACACATTCACTTGATTGATGGTGGAAATTTGGTTTGTTTTCATTCTGTTCATTCTGGGGCTATTTAAGTAAATAATGGATGTATCCTTTCAATTTTTGCAATAAATGCCCAAGAGAGAAATGGGTGAGAGTATTTAGTTCTTATCCTCACCAGCAGTTGGTAGAGTCTGATTTTTAGCTATTATATTGAGTATATAATGTTGTCTCATTATAGCATTAATATGTGTACATCTAATAAGTAAAGAGCTTGCGCATCTTTCCATGTGTAATTTTTTATTTATTTTTTTAGTTATTGGTGTCTCTTCCTTGATAAAATTCAGATATTTTTACCATTTTTAATTGAGTAGTTTGTTATACTATTGAATTGTAATTGTTTAATATATTTTTGTATACAAACTCTCAGATGTAGTTTTTACAAATATTTAATTCAGTATGTGTCTTGCCCTTCAATATTTTTAATTTTCTTAACAATGTCTTTTAAAGAACAGAAATTGTGACCTTGATAAACTTGATTTTTAGTTCTAGTAGAGTTTTTTATGACTTATTACATAGAAGATTGTCATCTCCAAACAAACACAAATCTTTAATATATAGGCTTTATATTTATCTTAATTGCCTTAAGAACACAAATATTTTTTACTGGAACTTAAGAGAGGAAAGTTTATTCTTTCACCATGAAGTATAATGTAAGCTCTTAGTTTATCATAGCTGTCATTTTTCAGGTAGAAGAAGATTTCTTCCTCACCTACTTCACTGAGAAGTTTTGCTATAATTGAATATTAAATTTTGTCAATTTTTTGCATCTTTTGATACAGTCAATATTCTTCTACTTTATTAACATAATGGAGTACATCGATTGTTTTTCAAATATTAAATCAGTCTTATGTTCATGCAAAAAATCCCACTAAGTTGTGATGCATTATTCTTTTTATATGTAGCTGGATTTAATTTGCCAATATTTTATTAAAGTCTGTGTTTCCATGTTCATAGAAGTTCTTAAAATATGTTTTTATTTTCTTATAATTTTTGGCTGGTTTTGGTATTTAAATAATGAGTTGAATCAGTTGGAATCTATTTTTCCATCTTTTATTTGTTGGATGATTGTGCTTGCCATTGATATTTTTTTTTCTTTAAATATTTGGTAGAATTCACCAGTGAAAATAACTGATCATGAAGTTTCCTTTGTAGAAGGTTTTTAATTAAAATTGTCTTTGTTGTACTCTCTCTCTCTCTCTCTCTCTCCCTCTCTCCCTCCCCCTTCTGTCTAGATAGATATATAATAGATAATAGATGATAGATGATGGATAGATAGAGATGATAATAGATGATAGATAGATAGATAGATAGATAGATAGATAGATGATAGATAATAGATAGATAGATAGATTTTGGTCAATATATATTAGACCACTTCAAGTCATCTCTTCTTGAGTGAGCTGTGATAGTTTGTGTAGTTCAAGGAATTTGACCACTTCATATGACTAAGTCATTCATAATAATTTTTTAATAGAGTTGCTCATAATAATTCCTTATTATCTTTCTAATATCTATAGGATCTGTCATAATCTGTCATTTTCACTCTTGATATCAATAATTTTTTTCTTTTTTTATCTTGATATGTCTGGCTAGAGATTTTAAAAATTTAATCATCTTTCAAAGAAACAACTTTTATCTTCATTGGTTTTACTAATTTTTTAGATGTTTCCTGTTTCAGGGCACCTGAGTGGCTCAGTGGGTTAAAGCGTCTGCTTTCGACTCAGGTCATGATCTCAAGGTCCTGGGATCAAGGCCCGCATCGGCAGGGAGCCTGCTTCTTCCTCTCTCTCTGCCTGCCTCTCTGCTTACTTGTGATCTCTCTCTGTCAAATAAGTAAATTAAAAAAAAATCTTAAATATTTCCTGTTTCATTATTTTTCTCTCTGTCAAATAAGTAAATTAAAAAAAAATCTTAAATATTTCCTGTCTTCATGATTTTCTTCCTTTGGTTATTTATATTCTCTTTCTTCCTTTATTAGTTTTCTTTCTTTTTTTTTCAGATAAAGGCAGGTATCTTTTATTTTGAGATGTTTTTCTCTTTTAATATGATTGTTTATTTCTCTACATTTGTCTTCAAGTACTACCTTAGCTGCATGCCACAAATTTTTATGTTTGGTGTTCTCATTTTTATTCAGTTCAAAATATTTTTCAATCTTCCCTGATGGGTATCTAAAATTGTGGATTTTACATTGTCAAATACTGCATTTTGTTGAATTGTATAAAATACTTTTGAATTCTGACATACTACTATGCAGTTTGAGGATCATTTTGTCCCTTTAGAGGCTTTTGAAAGACTTTTTCTATGGCAAATCCAGAATAGTCTTTAGTCTGGGACCACTTTGGTCTCTTTGCAGAGATCTGACCTTTACGAGTGCTCTCCCCAATCCCTGTGTGATACAGGTCTCCAGTTTTAGGAACCTATCTTCCAGCCCCATTTGGCCAACAGCTTTGCAGTGATTCTCTCCTGTCACTCCACACACCTGCCTATCAGCATCCAAAGACTCAGGGAGGCCTCCTCAGATCCCCAGTGCTCTCTCTCTCCCTCTCTGTGTAGCTCCCTCCTCTTCAGTCCTCATGTTGGAATTTCTGACAGGTCCAGCCTCTCCAAACTGATTTCCCTCAGTTTAATTCAGTGCTCCAGGTGATTGTAATTTCCTATCCCTGAGTTCTAACTTGGAAACTGAGACTGATGAAATAATAGGGTTCACTTCATTGTTTGCTTTTTGTCAAGGATGATAGCTCTTCACTGCCTATTGTCCAACGTCTGAAAATGCTTGCTTAAGTTTTGTTTTGTTTTGTTTTGTTTTCTCCATTTCCTTGTGGCCAATTGGCAGGTTTTATTGCCCTTAATGGGCAGAAGTAAAAGTCATTCTCTCATTCCCTCTCTGTCATTCTGCCTATTTTTCTCTCTTGTTCTATTCCCATTGTCATTCTAGAAGCAAATGAATATTGATGGGGAGAAGAAAAAGGATTCCGTTGATCATAGCACTAAGATGAAAATATATAATGCAATTGGTATAGTGACACCATAGAACCGGAGAGGATGAGAGAGTAACGATAATTTATGTGACTGTAATTTCCTTAACACTCAGTATGTAGGAGGTCAACTAATGTAATACGCACCAACTAGTTTTCAAACAGGGCATTGATTAAACACAGACCTATTTACAAGTCACTAGAAAATTATTAGGCACCTGAAAGCATAATTTTAACTATTTGTAAGTATGGATTTGAATTAAGGAAAGAAGGGTGCCTGGGTGGCTCAGTTGATTAAGCGACTGCCTTCGGCTCAGGTCATGATCCCGGAGACCCAGGATCGATCCCTACATCGGGCTTCCTGCTTGGCAGGGAGCCTGCTTCTCCCTCTCTCAGTCCTTTTGCTTGTGTTCCCTCTCTCGCTGTGTTTCTCTCTTTCAAATAAATAAATAAAATCTTTAAAAAAAGAAAAGGAAAGAAAAAGGCAGTTTTTTTAAAGCAGGGTACCAGCAAGTGATTATTATAAATCCTTTCCATTTCCTTCCAGTAATTAGTGTTTAATCCTTCTAATTTCAATGAGTTTCTCAGGCCAGTTCCACTGGCATCAGCAGCCTCTGTCTCAATCTAAAATGTGAAAGGCTATGTTGCAATAAATAGACTTGTGCATTACCACATAATGCCAACTTTATTAGCAGTTTGGCTTGCATGGAGTGTGCTATATTAATCACATTCCACAAGTGCACAAGCCTTTCAGTTGTTTCCCTGTGCTGATTGGTAAGCCTTTAGTGCCAAAGTCACTGGTCAAGTAAGCTGAAGGATGAATCCGTGAGGGTTTATTATTATTAAAGGTTCAAAGCAGAGAAGCAACCCAAAGACTGTCAGTAGCAGAGACTGGTGGATACTCACAAATGTACACATACCATAATGTTATATAAAACATTAAAATTTCAATGATTATTCAAATGTTAATAGATATTACTTTAGACCTCCAGAACTATAAGCTAAGAAGTTTGTGCTATTTTAAGCTATTATATTGGTGATCATTTTTTTATATTAGCAATCAGAAACTAATGCAGATACTAAGCAGGTACATGTTGCCTTTGATAATTACATAGGTATTAATTAAGTCCATTTTTCTTACATTTTTCATTGGCCATGCTAAGTGAAAATTTAGGATTCCTGAGCCCCCCTCAGTAGTAAACATTAGGCACTACAGAGTTCTAAGAGGATAGCAGGAGAAACGGCTGAGGTAAGAGTTTGATTTTCAAAAAGTCCCTTTATAACGTTCTTTCCTGAAACACAAAAAGGAGATGCTGTTTAGGGGTTAATAGCAAACTATCAAAGTTTAAACAATATGGTTCTTATTGCTTCAGCTATACTTGGTGTGGTAAAAGTCTTTACAGGAAGAACAGTAAGTCAAGGAGAAGTGATGTGCCATCAAGGACCTTCTATTTCATTCTAATTTAGAAGTACAGCCAAGCACAATTTGCATTTTCATGGAATGGAAATCAGTTGATGATATGGTATTCTCAGTTCAAAAAGAGTTCAGAACCTTAGTTGCCCACATGTCAAAGGTAAGCTGGTTGATGAATCCAGATAAAATCGAATGCCCAACCAAATCTGTGAACTTTTGGGGAATTAGTGGACTAGATCAGCTGGACATATTTTTCAAATTGTGAGAAATACATTGCTCTCTTTTATAGATCCTGCCAATAACCAGGAAGCTTAGATACTATTCAGGTTACTTAGGTTCTAGAGAAATCATATCCCTCAAGTAAGAATCCCCTTCAAGTTCTATTCAAAGTCAAAAGAAAAAAAAATCTGACCAAAAAAAAAAAAAGTTTAAAAAGAAAAAAAGCCTTTTTAGGGGTCCTGAAGACAAATCACATAAAGAGATCTATGGAGAGTAGGCCCAGGGAGTCCAACTAAACCTTTATGATCCACATGGTTAGTTGATATAGAATTATCTGCAACTAGAATACTGCAGGGCAGAGTCTTTGGCATAAATTGAAATAGGGTACTCAGTGAATGTCTCTTGGTATTTTTCAGAGTTGCCTGAGAAAACTGCTATTAATAACCCAGAGGAAGGACAATTGTTAGATTTGTATTGGGTGTCAGTCAAAACAAAATTTATTAAAGAGTTATTGTAGATTTTTACCAGTAGCCCCAGAGAATGATAAGTGATTGTTAACTGGAATCAACACCTGTGCTCCTCTAGAGTTCAGTAACCTTGTCTGGAGCAACTCCTTTCAACAACCTACTTCAAATTTTTCTACTGATCCAGGCATGCATTTCCTTGTTAAGAAAATAGAGACATGAATAAGGAAACAAACTTATCGTATGCCTTATCAACCTAGAGCCCTGAAACTACAATAGATGTTCTAAACACTTGTTGCCCAAGGGAAAGTTTCTAAGAGGAGGCAGTAGCAAATGGAGGCAGCCAAATAATATCTAATTCCACAGCCATACATCCTTCCAACCTAGTAAAATTTTTATTTGTCTGGGCTAATCCAGTTGCTCCAGGGTAAAGTTTGAATTTATATTTATTAAGAAAGTTGAAATCAATGCTCAGGACATAATATTGATTACATTGAACTCACCAGTTTAAGCTCTTAAAGATACTTTGGGGTGAGTGAAACTGTCACTTCTTGAAGCCCCATGAAAGCATGTTCATTACCAAATGTCTGTCTGTTGTTGTCTATCTATCTGTCTGTCTTTTGCCAGATCTGTGGGTTAATAGTATATATGCTGAAATAGAAACCCCAATTGCGGGGTAGATTGCCTCAGCTATAATAGGTAATAAATGTGAGAAAATTAATAGAACATACAGATGAGAAAGATTGGCACAAGTGGATTTAAATCCAGAAAAGAATGCAGTCACACTAATTCCGTGTTAGCATTTTAGGGTGAGAGAATAAACTCATTTCTCTCCTATGGTATTGACAGCCAATGTTGGAAGAAACACTGGGTGGATTTTATCTGTTGGAAGAAGACTGGATTTTTACCAGTCTTCAAATATTCTTTAAAGTTGTATCCAGTGAATCTGAGGAAAGATATGACTTAGCAAACCCTGACTACTCAAGTTAATGAGATGCCACAGAGTGGAACCTCTTCTTCCTTAAGGCCAGAAATAAAGATGCTGCTAAACAGCTGGCCTGCATATGGTAGAAGGCAGATTGAAACTGCCTGCCCAGTATGTCACAGTTTACAATGATCCTTTGAATGAGTTGAATGTGAACTTGCATAACATTTATTTAAAGAAAATGGAAATGGAACTTGAACCTCCTCAAAGATGTTAGATATGAGTATGATTATATCGTCTGACAGTATAGTCTCTCCCCTTAGAAGTACACAGAAGACTTTTCTGCACTCTTTTTTTAAAGATTTTTTCTTAAGTAATCTCCACACCCAACAGGAAGCTGGAACTTATAATGCCAAGATCAAGAGTCACACACTCTACTAACTGAGCTAGCCAGGCACCCCGGGAAGACTTTTAGTATATCGAGATGAAGCTGTATTCAGAGGTAGAATGTACCAAATACAAAGTTTTGTTGGGTATGCAGTGTTTGGTTGTTCAGATCATTTTCTCAAATTTTACAAATTCATAAATCTACAATGGAACAAAACATGTGATAGCTTGAACATCATTTGTTTCAAGTGGGCCCAAATATTTGATAGACTTATTAGTAGCTGGCCATGGTATACTAAGTGAGGCTAAAAAATATTACTAGAGTCTTTTTGTCACAAAGACTGTTTAGTCCAGACAGGGTCATCAGAACGAACTTTCTCTCAAAATGGAAAGATAACACAGTTCTTATTGAAAGGATATCAATAAAAACTCAGTTCATATTTGTTAGGAACTCTGAGAGTAGCTCCTAACCGCTCAAGAAAAACTATTAGAGACTGGAATTACAATGAAATTTCAAGGTTGCAAAGTTCTGTGGTCAGGATTTTAGAGAGCCAAGTCAAAGGCATATAGCTAATGAATAACTTTTGTAAGATTAAATTATGGTAGGTCATCATTAGATAGTGTGGCTTTCATTGTTTTCTAATGATCCAAGTGCCGCAGATAAGAATGATTTCCATCTTCCCTTTCTTGTTCATTTGAGCCTGTCTATTATGTATATTTTACACCTTGTGTTGCAACAGGTTAGGAATGAAAAAAAAAAGGAACAGCACAGTGTTATCCTTATGAGGGAAAGATGGACAATACTATATAGTGACACATAGGATCTGCTATCTGTTAAAGCCCATAGAGTATTTTTGCAAGATAGTTATGTCCACATAAAACACAGATTTAACTGGAAAAATATCTCAAGCCACCATCCCAGTCATGTCTAATATGGAAAAAAGTTACTTTGGTTGGGAAATGATCTAGTATGTTAAATATAATCTTAATTTACACACAGAATGAAAAATATGGCTTTAATCTCTTTGCTATAGCAACCTGGTAACAGAAAGTTTATTTTACTTGAAAACCAGATTTATGCATACCATGATTCCAGAATGAGAAAATGATTTGGGAAACTGAGATGGAGTCTTGAATTGATATACAATACCTATGGAAACCAACTGAAGTTGATTTGGCTAAATTTAAGAAGTTTACATAATCAGATGCCTCCAGTATATATAAATGCTCAATAATTAGGACAAAAGAAAATAAATAGTAATTCAGCTGATTAAAGAATATTGGTACACCTATGAAGAGATAGAAGTAACAGTTTACCTGTTTTGTAGAGGAAATTCCTGCATTCCATTGGAAAACAAATACTGGTGATCACCCACTGGTGAATTAATGAGTTCATGCTATTATTTACTTCCATTAAGGAAAGGTACTCCGAGAGGAGAAGAAGAAGGAAAATAATCCAGTCTAATCTTATTGACATCATAAATGAACCTAAGGATTTTATGGTATTCTTATTTATGGAAGGCTCTTAACAGAGTATTTCTGATCAAAGATTGTGGAAAGTAAATAAACCCAGAATCTCTAATTTTATTAGTCTTAACTTGAAAAATGTCATATTCAGTGGTAGAAAATGGAGATATGTATAAAATAATCATTCTCCATTAGTTGAGGTGAAGTTGTATGCCATGTATCTTTTTAGAAACATTGTATATTTGGGAGTAAGAAAGGCCTTTCTGATGTGGGAATGAAGAATCTGAAACTCATATGTAATGATTGTTTTCTGATATATGTGAACTATTCCATTGCCTGTAACATGAAAACTAGTTGTAAAATTTGAATGATGGTGAAGATCTCTGATCACATGAATCTAACTTGACAATCATATATCACTGTGGATTGGACTATCTCCTCCCAAATTCGTATATTGAAACCCTAACCCCCTATGGGGTAGTATTTGGAGTTGGGGCTGTTGGGAGGTAATAAGGCTTAAATGAAGTCATGAGGGTGGGGCACCCTTGATGGAATTAGTGCTTTTATATGAAGACATACCAGAGAGCATATTGTCTGTTTTCCTGCCATCTGAGGATATAGGAGTAGCAAAGTAGCTTTCTACAAGCCAGGTAGAAAGCACTCAACAGGAACCAAATTTGCTGGCACCTTGAAATTGGACCTCCTAGTCTCCAGAACTGTGATAAAATAAATTTCTGTTTTTAACCCATTCAGTCTGTGGTATTTTGTTATGGCAGCGGGAGCCAACTAAGACACACGTCATTTGTTAGCTCTGTAGCATCAAATCTGTGGGTCCTTTATGAGTTTATGAAAATAATTAGCATTTATGTATTTTTTACATTCTATTCTGTTTTTTCTTTTCTTGTTGTTTGTTTGTTTGTATACTTTTAATCTCCCTGTACTGCAGTATGGAGACAATATCTGACCTCTCATTAAGTTCACTGCATTATTTTTTTTCAGCTATGCCTAATCTGCTATTAACCGTATCTACTGATTATTAACTTTAGTTGTTATAATTGTCACTTTAGGATTTTATTTGTTCTTTTTATTGTATCTAGTTTTCTGTTGGAATTTTGAATCTTGCTATTTAATTCCCTCAACATATTTATCATTATATAAAATTCGTGTGCGATAAAATCAATATCCACAAACCCAGTATTTAAGTTTCTACTTTTCTCTTGGTTTTCACTAAGTTATTATCTTCTTATGTGCATGGTCACATTTAATTGAGTGCTAACATTACATTTAGAGAAATAGGCATACTTTGAGGTCCTGGATGTGGTTTTCTTTTGTATCTGGAAGAAACAAATCTAGGAAAGATCAGTTGAATTGTTTAATAAATGAAATTATTTGAATTTGTGTTATTTGAGGTCATATTACTTTTAGGAGGACTAAGTCTATATAGGCTTCTATATCAAAATACCATAGACTGGATGGTTTAAACAACGGACATTTATTTCTCATAGTTCTGGAGGCTGAGAAGTCCCTGATAAAGTGCCAGTAAGTTTGGATCCTGGTAAGGGACCTCTTCCTGGCTTGAAGATGACGCCATTTCACTGTGTGCTCCCATGACCCCCCTTTTAAGGGCATGGAGAGAGAGAGCTCTGTTTTCTCTCTTTTATTTCAAGGCACTGTTACCATCATGAGGGCCTTATCCTCATTACTTTATTTAAACTTAATTATTTACCAAAAGGCCTATCTCCAAATACCATCACATTTGGATTTACAGCTTTAACATGAATTTCTGGGGATACAATTTAGTCTGTGGTATAGGATGTTCCATTCAAAATCCCGGTTTGCTTACAAAACTTTGTAACATTTTACAGTTTCTTAAATTTTTGTCCCTTTAGCTTAGTCTCTCAGTCTCCCAGTTGTGTCTTTTGCTTTAATAATATTGACTTAGGCCACCTGGGTGACTCTTTTAGTTAGGGGTTAGGCATCAGACTTGATTTTGACTCGGGTCATGATTGCCTAATTGTGAGATTGAGCTGCTTAAGATTCTTTCTCTCCTTCTGCCCCTGCCTCCACCACTTGCTCTCTTTGTCTCTCTCTTACTCTCAAAAAAAAAAAAAAAAAAAAAAAATACTGACTCAAGGGAAAAGTTTAAAATATGTCAGATTCATGTATCACAGTTTCTTTTATCTTTATTTCTTTCCTAAAACCTTTTGAGCATTGGATTCTTTTTCAATCAGAAGTGTGATAAGGAGCATAATGGGAGAGTGAGCTGCAGATTCACACAGAGTAAACAGGTTAGGTCAACACACGACATCTTCTAGGTACTACTTTGTTTTGCTTCCCATGTATTATGTCATTATTTCACTTTTAATAATATTTACTGCAACTCTATTTTGTGGGATAGTTGTTGTTTCCACATTGGCAGTTGATGAGACTGTGACTAAGAAATTTTATTATTTTTTAAAGATTTTATTTATTTGAGAGAGAGAGAGAGACAGCATGCACAGGAGAGAGAGCATGAGGGAGGGGAGGAGGGCCAGAGGAAGAGGGAGAAGCAGAACCCCAAAGAGCAGAGAGCCCAAAGCAAGACTCCATCCCAGGAACCTGACACTATGACCTGAGCTGAAGGCAGCCGCTTAACTGACTGAGCCACCCGGGTGCCCCTAATGACTAAGAAATTTTAAATAATTTTCCCTAAGTTGCTTATTATTAAACAACAAATTTAGCACAAACTTCCCTACTATAAAAAGGCTCACATTGAACTAAAACTTAAAGAACCAATGAATTATGACATAGAATCAGTATACTATGCTGAGCATTAACAATATATATTATAGAGGTTTCCTAATTTCAGTGATAACTTTGAAAATCCAGCAACAAAAGAATTAAATTAACATCTTATTAATATGCTTCTGAAATTTCAAGCTTAAAATTTATTCTTTATCTTTGTGAGAGAATTGCCTCCTGATTTTTTTTATCATAGAATTCAGTACCAATAATGAAAACTGAGGGACTTTACTTTGAAAAAGTAAAAACTACTGAAATATTAATCTTAGTAATGCTTAATTTTGTTTTTTCTCACGTCAATGTCTCTGGAGGTTTTGTGGATTTTATTTTAAATTCTGTTTCCACTTTCCTTCTTTTTAACTTAAACTTTAAAAAATTCTCCTGTAACAAATTAAAATTCTCTTTAATCTTGTACTGTGACAGGAAAGTAAAGTATTTTATAAACTAATTAAATGATTAACAAGACATGACTGAAAAAATGTTGCTCAAAAGCATAATATAGCTAGAATTAAACCTTAGGTGTAAATTAATTAACAATAATATTTATGATTAGGATAAATAACTATGCATTTTCTTTGCAAAGTTTTAACTTCACTTAATATGTCTGAAATAGTATATTTCACTCTGAAAATTCTCCATTTGTTATCAATGTACTAAAATATTATAACTTCTAGTAATGGTAAACATAATTCCACAAATTCGAACAGAAACAGAAACTTTTGGCTGTAGTTCTCAGTGCACATAGAAATGAACTTTTCCCTAAGAAAATACCAGTCTGTTTGTTACCCAACTGAAAGAAATAGTTCATTTCATATTAGTTGTGAAGTCCATTAATTGTATTTCCATTCAATCCAGTTGGAAGAGATTTTATCATTTGGCCTAAGAAACTTACTGTTAATTATATCTGTTTTTAAATGCCAAAGAACATGTATTGACTGTATGTACCATACAACGCACAGGCAAAAACTACCTCAGGAGTGTTAGATGATGATAATATGATAGTATCATGAGTAAATTACCAAAAGACAATGGGCACCTGGGGGCTCAGTCAGTTAAGCATCTGCTTCTGGCTCAGGTTGTGATCTTGAGGTCCTGGAATTGGGCCCCATGCCAGGCTCCTTGCTCAGTGGGCCTGCTTCTCTCTCTCCCTCTGCTCCTCCCTCTCTCCCTCTGCTTATTCTCTCCCTCTCCCTCTCTCTCTCTCTCTCTCAAATAAATAAATAAATAAAATATTTTTTTTATAAGGAAAACATTTTAAATGTTTTAATGCCTAGGAATGATGAAATCATGTCTTTTTGCTAATGGTCTAATGTAGGTGTTCAGTCCTTGATACCATCATTTTCACAGCATCTTTCTGGGGCAATGATAAATGAAAATCTCCAATTCTCCCAAGAGTCATTTATTTTCATAATTCCACACATTATAGACATCATGAAATATATTTTTTATATTTCCTCTAGCAAAAATATATATTATTTGGATTTTCCCACAATGCTTTACTTTTATTTTTAATAAACAAAAACTATATATTTTAGATCCTGTAATTGCTGCTACATGTCTAATCTTGTTGAGGAAACAAAGTAAAATAAAGACTGATGTTTGCTTCCTTCAAATGAATATTTTATTTATAACAGGATACAGAAACAAAATTTCTGAATTTAGAAAACAAAATTTTCTAAGCATGATTAAAATTAAAATTGTATTATATGACAGGGGTGCCTGGGTGGCTCAGTCATTTTGTGTCTGACTCTTGATTTTGGCTCAGGTTATGATCTCAGGATCCTCTGGCTCTGCATTCAGTGGAGAGAGTCTGCTTCTCCCTCACCCTCTGCCCTTGCCCCTGCTTTCTCACTCTCTCAAATAAAAAATAAATAAATAAATAAATAAATAAATAATATATATATATCTTTTTAAAAATGTATTATATGACAGATATTAATTAAAAGAAATACATTTGGGGGTGCCTGGGTGTCTCAGTCATTAAGTGTCTGCCTTTGGCTCAGGTCATGATCCCTGGATCCCAGGATCAAACCCTGCATTGGGCTCCCTGCTCGGCGGGAAGCCTGCTTCTCCCTCTCTTACTCCCCCTGCTTGTGTTCCCTCTCTAGCCGTGTTTCTCTCTGTCAAATAAATACATAAAATCTTAAAAAAAGAAAAAGAAATACATTTCATCAATAATTAAGCTTCCACTATCATTAATCAGTTAATGCTCTCAAATACAGCTGATTTTGATTCCTTAGTAACTTATATTTTCAGTACTTTATTAATATGTTTATGTTATATGAGGTAGGAAAGGAAAACAGAATCATTTCTCTTCATATCCAGTTATTGTGATTATTAATAATTCCTTATCTTGATTCATGCTCACCAGGAATCAAAATGCAGATTTTAAAACTAAAGTCAAAACTTTTAAACTTATAATTGTAACTTATTTTTCATCATTCAAATTCAAGGTAAAATTGTCTTGGGAACAACTAATTAAAATCTAAGAGCACTTTGGGAATGTGAGACTCTCTGTTATTTCAAATTTGTAATCATTTAGTTTGGACACTTTAGATAAATACAAAAAAATTAAGAATGATACTAATGAAGGATGAAATTCTCCAACTGCATGATAAACATGCGATTTTATAGGAATAACAAATTTTGTTTTATTTTGCTTCAGTTCTATAGAATAAGGGAAAGCAGTTTAAAGAGTCATGTATAACACTGAAAGAATTTCATTTATGATAATTTCATCTGATTCATGGATTCAACTGAATCTAATATGGGTTATGAAAGAATTATTTCATAAATTAATCTCATTTGTACATAATGATGTGTTCATGCTTTTTTATAAATATGAATCAAATAGATGAGCAAGGAAACTTCAAAGAATGACCAAAGAGATACTAAATTTATAGGTAATGTACAGAGACATATGAGAGAAAATATGCAATACAGCTATTTCTTAAAATATAAGAGATGGCTTCTGAATGTAGATTAATACACTTTGTGTTTAAGTTTTAGAAAGCCAAAATAAACTACATGCAAAAAGTAGTAGAATGAAATATAATGGCATATGGACAGGGTTGAATAATTTCTTTCAAAAATTCACGTCTACTTGGAACTTGTGAATGTGAACTTATTTGGAAATAGTCTTTACAGATGTGACTAGTTAAGATGAGGTTATTCTGGATTAAGATAGGCCCTAAATTCAATATGATTGGTGTTCTTACAATAAGATGAAAGGAGACAGACACAGAGACACATAAGGAAAATGCCACATAGAGATGGGAGGGGATGTGATGCACTATAAGACAAAGAATGCCAACGACTATTGGCAATCCCCAGAAGCTAGGAGAGAGATAAGAAATAAATTCTCACTAGAGCAGTTAGAAGGAACCAACCCTTTTGACATCATGATTTCACACTTCTAGCCTCCAGAACTGTATGACAATAAATATGTTTTAATCCACGCAGTTTATGTCAATTTGTTACGGCAGCACTAAGAAATTAATACAGCCTATATTTATAGAGAATCAGATTTTTATTGAATCAGGCTTAGTTGCAACCAGGGCCAAAAAAGTAGATTTTATTTTGAAGAAAGTGGTAACCAGAACCTCTTGGCTAATATCAGCCTTATAGCTAATAACCCAAGCAAAGAGTGAAAGTTCCCTTCCTAATAGCAACAGACAAAAAGGCTTGAGATAAAGAACATTTGCCTAACAGTTCAATTGCACTTTAAGTAGTCAAGATGACCAAAAGACTAAGAATTTTAACTGGAAAAGCCTGAAGCATGTACTAAATTCTACAAACTGGGGCCACGTTGGAGGAAAAGGAGTTACTGCCTTTAATGAAGTTATGCAGAATAGAATTTCCTTTTAAAAAATTAACAGGTATTTTCCCTATAAAAACACTGGCTACTCTGATACTGTATTGGAAATTTTATAATGAAATAAGATTACTGTAACACTGTATTCACTTGAACAATTGGTAAGAACTGTGGAAAATTATTAATTTCCCATTAAATAAACTTAAACATGCCCTCATAATAAGAGAATTAATTTCAATTCCTGTAGAAAACTAGGGCAATTTACAGTTAAAATAAATCATGGGAGAAGTGCTGAAAGCTCATTCTACTTTTTCTTATCTGATATTTATGTATTAAGAAATCTTCAATATATTTTATAGAATACTTTTCCTAACTGAGCTATGCAGAAACATTTTCACTGTTGTTTAAATCAAGGATGACAAATTTAAAAGATCACCAAAAAAAGTAACTGAAATTAAAGTAATACATTTAAAATATTCTTTGAATGTTAGAGACAAAATCACATATATATCATACATACATAAAAACATGGTCAACACTTTTGAATTTAAAGGAAACAGATACACAAAAATTTTATTGAATATTTCCCACTTTTAAATGTTTAGAGATAATTCTAATAGATAGTTCTTACAGATATTTCAAAGTTTTCCCTTTCTCCATCATTTTACAAATTCTGCTCTATGTTTATAAGTTGTTTGTATTTATATAACTTATTTGTAATATATTCCTATGTATACATTTAAACTACAATCTAGTAAACATAAATAAATTTTATCTGTATATACAAATACATGACAAGCATATATTAATTTAGTAAAAGATTAATTTTTGTTAGATCTATATGATACTTAGAATAAATAAGTAATCACTAACCTCATTTATTTTTTCACCAAATAAAATACTGTATCACTTGTTTAGTGAAAGAAAAATTTTTGAGCTTAACTCAAAAGGTAGATCTGTAATAAGTGTAACATGACATTAGTGAGAACATCTCAGGGTCTAAGATGGGAGTAGGGATGGAGTAAGAATGTAAAGAATAAATCTACCTGAGAAAAAAGGGATTAATGAGCTTGAAAAAACAAAAATAAATAAATAAAACTGAAAGTGCATAGCCAGGTGTCAGGTCTTGGAAGAGGGATATCGATTTTGGTTCTGTTCCAAAGAACATTTGGAACTCTGCTATAGGCATTAAGAGAAGAGTGTGAATGTTATGTTAAAATTATGTATGAAGACTAGAACATAAGGAAGCAATGCAATTTCTAGAAACAGAACTGTTTCAAAATGATAGCAAATGTTTTCTGTGATCAACATTCCTCAGGCCTACAGATGGGAGTGCTCAGAGGGACTGCTGTTTACACTGCGCCGAAACCTTTTTATATGCACCAGTTTCATATCTTGGGTTTATAATTTCCTTGACAAGGACAATTTAATTTATGTTAAATGAACTTATATCACTCTAGTCACAGTGGTATGTTAATACCACTTTAAGCCTTGCTGGGTTTTTAAACAGAACCAATTTGTCAAAAGCATGAAATCTTTACAACTGACCATGAAGTTTACTTAATAAAAACAAACTTTAGAAATAACTATTGAAATTATCAGTATGACACATTGTAAGAACTCTACAATTCTCTTACAATCTTTTATCAAAAATTATTTTCATATGGTATTTAAAGGCCATTCTTGGAAGACGCTTAAACTTAAAATAGGAAATAAATTCCATTGTTCCATACTCATTTTGCTTTCCTAAACTTCTTAACCTTTTGCTTATTATTTCTTCCAAACGTTGCCATTAGAAGACAGGCAAATTTATCCACGGTGTAAAGTTTTCTTCACTAGGATACTCTGTTAAAATGGAGAAGCAGGTCGCCTGGGTGGCTCAATGGGTTAAAGCCTTTGCTTCAGCTCAGGTCATGATCTCAGGGTCTTGGGATAAAGGCCCACACCAGGCTCTCTGCTCAGCAGGGAGCCTGCTTCCTCCTCTCTCTGCCTGCCTCTCTGCCTACTTGTGATCTCTCTCTGTGTCAAATAAATAAAAATAAATAAATAAAATAAAATCTTTAAAATGGAGAAGCACATTCATATACATCAATAACTAAATGAAGCATGTTTCTGTATGAAGAGAGAAAAAGCTGTCCTTATGATCATACCTGAGTAATTTCTCATGTAGCAAAGCATAGAAGACTCAGAGTTCAATACTGTATGATACTGGAGTGGAAAATGATTTGGGTCCAGGGCTACATAAGCTACTGTTAGAATAACCTAAAGTTACCACGTATAACACTTTTCATCCAGATTTCAAAGTAGCAAAATTATTAGCAAAGCATCTGTTTTCTTCCACATTTATTACAGTACTGCTATGAGGAGATTTCCTTTATTTTCTTCCCTTTGTCTTTAATTTCCTTTTGATTCTAATATTTACAAAATTTTGAGAACAAATATAGGAAATGTGAAAACATGATGCGTATTCTTATTTTTCTAAGACTCTAAAACCAGTTGAGGAGGACCACTTTTCAAAAAAAAATTTTTTTAAATATTTTAATCATATGAATATATTTGTTTTTAAGAGCCTTTTTCAACACATTTTCCTTTTCCAGTACTATAAATATTTATAATATTAAAATTGCTCTTCATTTCTTGAACTAAATGAAAACTGAATAGCCATGATCTTCATGGTTAAGAAGAATGGTGTTGGCATTAAATAAGATAGCAATGAATTAAATATTGTAATAAATAATGTTAAAAAGGTATAAAAATAGAAAACCATTAGTATTTGGAGGGAACACCTAAAATTTTAGGCTAACAAGACTATCACAAATCTTATATTAAGTTTATCTATATCACTCTTTATTTGCTAATTATTTGGCATTTACAATCATAAAAAAATAGCCTAAACAAGCTGGTAGTTATACCCAGAAAACAGGACATTCTTACATATTTATATTTTATATTTTGAGAATTTTTTGAACAAGAAAATATAACTTTTTATATTTAGTTGTATTTCGAATCTACAATTATATGCTTAGTGAAGTCTGAACATGAATTAACTATATAGTTGAGCTAGCCTCTTGATAATGTAAATAGGTTAGATCAAGCATATTTTACATGAATGCAAATATCTTTCAAGATTTTAAACGAATCATAGAACAAAAAAATTGTAGAGATACTATAGCAATATTAATACCATTTAAACATTGGCAATATGCAAGACTAGGATATGTCTTCTGGGTGTCTCAGAGATCAAAGATCTGTTCCTTTCTTTTAGTATCATTTAATATGATTATACTAAATAATCATTCCTTATTTCTCTTTTTAAAAAGTAAAACATTATGAAAAGCTGGAGTCTTTCCTGCTTAATTTGAAGTGTTCACAGCTCATGTGAAACCTGTAGCCTAAAAATATTACTTTTGTTGATTTGGATGCTTGTGGATTTATCTGAAATAATCAGAAGGAGCCAGGTACTCCCATTAATTCCTTAACATGCATAAATAAGTACATATTTAAACAGGTATTTAAGTTCTAGTAATAAATTAAAAATCCTACTGTAATAATTATAATGCCATAATTATGCCTACTTTAGCTGAAGTAAGAACAGGGTTGACTAAATTGAAGAATCTATTTTATTAAGGGAAATTAATTTGATTTAATATTGTAAATACATGAAGTTAATTCCCAGTCTTTATGGAGAAAATATTGTTCTTAGGATGATTTAACATTAGTCAGTAATGTTAGCTTATGTCTTTGTATTCACCTTGAAACTCTTATCATAAAAATATACTGAATCAGGGGCACCTGGGTGGCTCAGTTGGTTAAGCAACTGCCTTCGGCTCAGGTCATGATCCCGGAGACCCTGGATTGAGTCCCACATCGGACTCCCTGCTCGGCGGGAAGCCTGCTTCTCCCTCTCTCACTGCCCTTGCTTGTGTTCCCTCTCTCACTGTGTTTCTCTCTGTCAAAATAAATTAAAAAAATATATATATATATATCAGTATATATATATATATATATACACTGAATCAAAGTCACTTTGATGTGAGCTCAGATAACTATAACAAAATATTTTATTAATGTCAATACATGCTTCACAATGCTCAATAAATAAGTTCCTAAAATTCTAATGGCTTATATTTTATTTTTTGTCATTCTGCTCATCCCACAGATGTACAGTTTGTATGTTGAGGGCAGTTATTGTCAACCTGGGAAAATAAGTTATCCCTAGAGTCCCCTCTGAAGACTTGAAAATTTGTACTATTTTTTATTTAATTTTTATTTTTTTAAAAGATTTTATTTATTTATTTGATAGAGAGAAACACAGCTAGAGAGGGAACACAAGCAGGGGGAGTGAGAGAGGTAGAAGCAGGCTTCCCACCAAGTAGGGAACCTGATGTGGGGCTCTATCCCAGGTCTCCGAGATCATGACCTGGGCTAAAGGCAGTTGCTTAACCAACTGAGCCACCCAGGCACCCCTGTACTATTTTTTAAAAGCAAAGACGCTTTGGAGGAATATTTAAAAATCAAATAAAGCAATATAGGAACAATCTTATGAAATGGTAATTATGCCAAACATTTCATTACATGGTGTGATTCTCATATAATTGAAATTGAATGACTAAACAAGCACTTATTGAGTATCATTGTGTATCAGGGACTATTCTTAATACTGGAGATACAGGCTTGAAAATGCCATGGAAGGCCTTAAAATTTATTAAATTTTTACCTGTAATAACAGAGTAGCACACAATGAACAATTAGATGAATAAATTTAAAGACATGTAAAATAGAGTTAATTGATATTATTAAAAGAAAAATAATGGTGATGCACTTAGGAATGTAAAATAGGTAGTGATTAAAGAAGAGCTTTATTTTGGTGGTTAGTAAAGACCTTTTACTAAATTTAACCAAAGGCAAGTAGTCAGCCTGAAAGTAGTACAACTTGAAGAAAAATAACAATCTTTGTTGTTATTAGCAACTTTGCAGCTTATAAAACAGTTTCTAAGAAAAAATCGACAAAAACAAAACAAAAACAAAAAATAGAGAACAGTCTGTGGGTGAAATAAAGAGATACTGAATAGTCTCTAACCTGGATATGCCTTGGTAGTTTTGGGAAATGGAGAGACATGTGTGGCTAGATTAAAAAGAGCGGGTAAATACATAAGGTAGAGCTCTGGCCATGCCTCAGATCATATGTGCTGTGAAGCCTGGATACTGAATTTGGATTTTTTTCCCTAATTTTTTGGAGGGAACAAAGAGAGGACTTTATGCAAGAGAGCAGTATGCTTCCTTTAATATATTTTATGAATCACTCTTGCAGATATTTGGAAAATGGATGAGTGAGACACAAACAGAAATAAGGAGATACGTTTTATTAGTTCATCTGTTCAGGTGAAAGTAATAGTGAAAACAGAGAGAAGCAAATTGTAGTATGGTTAAAGTTGAAATCTATAGGGACATCTGCTCTACGTATAACCATGGCAAGACCCTGAGGCCATAAGAGTGTACCTTATAATCAAGGCTCTCACAACTGCTAAACACCTGCAGTTGGCCTTGGTCTCTGCTGCTGGCCATAACCCTTGTCACTACATGTGTACGCAGCCAGCCTCTGCCAATACATAGGGACATGCAGATGGCCCCTGCAGATGTATGTGTCTGGCCACCACCACTGCCTGCCTTGGTCCCTAGCTGCTGAACCTGGAATCACTACTTAGAACACCTAAAACACTTGCAACCACTGTGCACCTCCTGCAGCACTCATGAGGAATCACTCAGTTGTAGATGTTGTGGATCCCAGGGGCCTGATCCAATGAGACATCATGCCTACCTGGATCACAGCTCCACACACCTCCACACTTGTCACCCTGCATCAGTCCCTACACCCAGGCACAGCATTCTCCCATGTGCCTCCACCATAGGTGAAGGAGTTTAGTTACCAAAGTCAGTCTATAAAATCTGGAAGAGAAGACTTCTGTTTCAATTTTGCAGAAACCATCAAAAGTCTACAGGGATCATGGAGAATCAGGGAAGCATGACATCAAGGAACACAGTAAACTTCCAGTAACTATCCTCAAGAAATAGAGATACATGAATTACCTGATAAAGAATTCAAAAGAACTGTTATAAAGTTGCTCAGAGAGCCACAAAAACATAAACAACTTAATAAAATCAGGAAAACCCTAAGAGAACAAAATGAGACGTTGAACAAAAAGTAGAAAATATAAAGAGAAACCAAACAAATCTTGGAGTTGAAAATACTATGAGTGAAATGAAGAATTCAATATAGAGCTTCAACAGAAGATTGGACCAAGCAAAATAAACCATCAATGACTCAAACACATATTATTTGAAATTATCTAATCAAAGAAGCAAAAAGAAAAAGAATGAAAAGGAATGAAGAAAAGCAATGGGGCTTATAGTCATCATTAAGAAAAATAATTAATGCATTATTGTAGTTCCATTATAAGAAGAGAGGGAGGAAAGAGTATACAGCTATTGAATGAAGTAATGGCTGAGAATTTGTCAAAACTTGGGAGAGATTTGGACATCTAAGTTCATGAAGCTCATAGATCCCTAGACAAAGTCAACTCAAAGATATATTCTTCAAGACACATAATAATAAAACTGTCAAAAATCAAAGACATAGAGAAAATCATGGACAGAAAAAGAAAAAAAAAAGTTTTTCACTTATAAAGGGACTGCCACAAGGCTATCAGCAGGTTTCTCAACATAAAGTTATAGGCTAATAGCAGGATGTATATTCAAAATGCTGAAAGAGAAAAAAGATGCCAACCAAAAATACTTTACCCAACAAAGCTGTCCTTCAGAATGAAGGAAACATACATATTTTCTTTGACAAAGGCTGAGTTTATCACTTGTCTTATAAGAAATGATGAAAGGACTCCCTGCTGGGCAGGAAGGCTGCTTTTCCCTCTCCCACTCCTCCTGCTTGTGTTCCCTCTCTAGGTGTGTTTCTCTCTGTCAAATAAATAAATATTTTTTAAAAAAAAATGATGAAAGGAGTTCTTTAAGCTAAAATGAAAGTATTTAGTATTTAGTAATCATTCAGCAACATGAAAACATGAAAATATACAACACATGGTAAAGGCAAGTGTATAACAAATCCAGAATACTCTGATACCACAGTATGGGGATAATAATTAATTATTAATACTATAATTAAAAATAATTAACTCTACTATAAAGGTTAAAGGACTGAAGTATTAAAAATAGCAATAGCTACAATAAATTTAAGGGATACACAATATAAAATGATGTAAATTGTGACATTAAAAACAAAAGGCAAGGAGAGTAAAAGGATAGAATTTTCATATGCAAGCAAATTAAATTGTTATGAGCTTAAAATAGGCCGTTATGTCTATAATATATTTCATGTAAGCCTCATGGTAACCACAAAGCAAAACTTGTAGTAGACACACAAAAGAAAAGGGAATCAAAGTACCCACTACAGAAAATCATCAATTCACAAGCAAAGACAGCAAGAGAGGAAAAAAGGAAGAAAAGCATTATAAGCTTCCAGGAAACAATTTACAAGATGACATTAGTCAGCCCTTGCCTATCAGTAATAACTCTAAATTTAAATGGATTAAATATCCAATTGAAAGGCATGGAACTGTGAATGGATAAGAAAAAAAAAAGCCCAACTATGTACATCCCATAGACTCAGTCTAGGTTTAAGGACACACATAAATTCAAAGTGAGAGAATGGAAAGAGATATTCATGCAAATGGAACCAAAAGAGAGCAGGGGTACCTAAAGTTATATCACACAAAATACTTGAAGTAAAAAAAAAAAAAAAATGTAACAAGAGACAAAGATGTTAACTATGTAGTGATAAAGGAGCAGATTCATCAAGAGGATATAAGAATTATATATTCACCTAATTCAGAGGAACTAAATATATTTAGCCAATTCTAACAGATCTGAAGGGAGAACTAGATAACAGTACAAAAATAGCAGGGACTTCAGTACTCAATGGATGGATCATTCAGACAGAAAATTAATAGAAGAAAATTGAATTTGACCTCAGGCCAAAGGGACCAAACAGACATATGCAGAACACTCCATCCAATAGCAACAGAATACACATTTCTAAAGCACACACAGAATATTCTCCAGAATTGGATCATATGTTGGGTCACAAAACAAGTTTTAGCAAATGTAAAAGATTAAAGTCATGCCAAATATTTTCCTCAACCACTATGGTAAAAACTAGAAATCAGTAACATTCCTGGAAACTAGAAAATTCATAAATGTGTGGAAATTAAACAACATACTCCATAGGAAATTTAAAAATATCTTACAAATGAAAATGAAAACACAGCAAGTCAAAAGATACACTATGCAGCAAAAGCAGTTCCAAGAGGGAAGTTTCTAGTGATAAATTTCTACATTAAAAGAACAAAAAAAAACAAACCTCACACATGCAGCCTAAATTTATACCACAAGGAACTTGAAAAAGAACATCAAATTAACCCAAAATTAACCGAAGGAAGGAGATAACAAAGATCAGAGCTGAAACAAAATAGTATATAACATATATAATAGTACCATAAACAAATTGTAAATAGAAAAACAAGAGAAAAGATCAGTGAAACTAAGGGTTGGTTTTTTTGAAAGATAAAATTGATAAATCTTTAGTGTTTTCAAGAAAGAGAGAAGACCCAAAATCATAAATGCAAAAGGAGACATTGCAACAATCACCACAGAAATATTATCATAATAGAACATTAAAAACTACTGTCAGCTATAATACTCTAACAAATTGGACAACCTGGAAGATTCAGATAAATTCCTGGAAACATATAGCCTATCAAGACCAAATTATGAAGAAACAAAATCTCAACAAACCAATAGCATATAAAGAGACTGAATTAGTAATCAAAAATGCCCCAGTGAAGAAAAATTCAGAACCAGAAGCCCTCACAGTTAAATTCTAAAAAGCATTTAAAGAAGAATTAATGCAAATCTTTCTCAAATTAAAAAAAAAAAATAATTGAGGAGGAAATTCTTTCAAACTCCTATTATAAGGCCAATTCCTTTTGTACCAAAGCTAGACAGGGATACCATAAGAAAAGTAAAGTATACTCAGCATATTTTATAATTTTATTGGATCACTTGTAATGCCCCTCAGGTGCTGATTTGTGTCCCACCAAAATTCCTATGTTTAAGTCCTAAAGCCTGGTACCTCAGATTGTAACTGTATTTGGAGATAGGGCCTTTTAAAAAGTATTTAAAATGAGATCAAATGTTTGGCTCTGGGAGGTATGGGTGTCTCAGTTAAGTGTCCAGCTCTTGATTTCAGCTCAGATCATGATCTCAGGGTCCTGAGATTGAGCCCCATGTCAGGCTCTGCGTTCAACAAGGAGTCTGCTTGAGTTTCTCTCTCTCTATCTCCTTCTGCCCCTCCCCGTGCTCTGTCTTTGTCTCTCTCTCAAATAAATAAATAAATCTTTTTTTTAAAGAAATGTGTGGACCTTAATTCAATGTCTAGAGCCCTTAGAGGAGATCAGGAAAGACACACATAGATCAAGGGATGATTATGTGAGAAAACACTGAGAAGGCAATCATCTACATGCCAGGAAGAGAAGACCTTGGAAGAAACCAAACCTTCCAACACCTTGATCTTGGACTCCCAGCTTCTAGACTGTGAGAAAATTAATTTCTGTTGTTTGGGAAGGAAGAAAGGAAGGAGGGAAGGAAGGAGGGAAGGAAGGAAGGAAGGAAGGAAGGAAGGAAGGAAGGAAGGAAGGAAGGATAAAAAGAGAAAGAAAGAAAAGAAAAAGAAAGAAGGAAGGTAGGGAAAGAGCTAGAGAAGTAAAGAAAAAAAAGAAAAAGGAAAGGAAGGAAAGGAAGGAAGGGAGGGAGGGAGGAAGGAAGGAAGGAATCCCTCCAGTTGTTGGCTGGTGCCGTCTTGTCCTTAATGTTAGTCTTGGAGTGTTGGTGACCTTTTATTCAGTTTTCCTGCTCCACTCTTCAATTTGAACAAACTCTATATTCCTGTGACATAGAGTTTCTCCACATTCTTGGGTCTCTCTCAACATTAGACAACTGATGTTTACCCATGCACGGCCTGTGGGGAAGGGGAGTTCTCATTATTATCCTCCTTAGCCTGTTCCAAACATATTTTAAGCAATCCCTGAATGGCTGACCCTCAGAGGTGAGAATTTCTGTTTTTCTGCACTTCTTTCTTAAGCAGAAAACCTCCCCTCCCTACTTAGTGCAGAGTCTAGAGCATAGGCAGTTATCCTGACCCTCTTGCAGTGGTAGCACATCTCTCCTATATATTAGTGAAAGATCCTGATCATGAGTAGACCTCCTGCCTATCTTCCAATGACATACTTTTTTAAAAATAATTTTTTCCAGTGACACTGTAACTAGCAACCAAACCTAAAACCAGAAAAGGGAAAATTTCCTACACTTTTCCTTGGGACATACAGCCTGCCTATCAAAGCAGGTTCATTTCTCAGGGGTGAGCACGCTTCCTGCCCTTCCTACAGTGATAGACACTTCCTTCTGTGTATCAAACAAAGTCTGAAGTGTGAATAGGTTTCAAGTCTGCCTTCTAGAAGCCACCAGTCACTGCCTTTTATTCATCCAGAGCTCAGAGAACAAATAAAATTTTGTACCCTTAAATCTTGCCAAGCCCTATGTTCCTGCATCACTAAGGTAGACTAATAAATTAAGTACACATATTTTGATCCCTATATCAACTACTACTGGAAAAAAATAAGACTGATAGCTAGAAAACCACTAGAGAGATTACAGTAGAATAATAAATAATAATAATAATTTCATCCATACTACTTTGGCCTATTTCCTTCACCTTGGCTGTTCACCGTGTTCCTAGTACTAAGAATGTAAATCCTGTCTACTGCCACCATAATATTACCTCACAGTGCTCCATCCTTAGATAAAAATGCTGACTTCAGCATGGCTTCCATCGTACTCAATAAGCTTGGGACCTCAGCAACTACAGAGTCCATGTAAGACTTGAGTGTACCCACAGAAATTCTGTCCATTCCTAAAAAATTTCAGAAAACAAGACATCCTATAAGTGCCAGGGGGTGGTGATTTCCCTTAGGATAGACTTCAAACAATGAAAGACAGGATACTGGATAAATTTATCAACTTAAATTGCTCTCTTTTTCCTGGGTAGTGCATTGAACTCAGATAAAACTCTTCCATTAATGTTCTTTGGAAGGGGGAAAAGCTGTGTTTCTTGACAAGCTCTGTTTAGCTTAGTAATTTGTCCTGTATTTGCTTTTCTCTTCTTCTCTGTCTCATTTTCAGTTTCCTTTTTTTTTTGCTCTCTTGGAATGCATCCTCTAAAAAAACATTAACACAGAATCTTTTTTCAGGTTCTGTTTTCTAGGGAACTTGGACCAAGACATAGAGCCTAATGAAGTAACAGGGAAAAGATGAGAGTGTGAAGTCACAAAGTCCAAGGGAGGAATGTGATTTTAGGAAGAAGTGGTCGACTAAATCAAACTTGCCTCTTAAGAAGTTATATAATAAGATAAGATAAAACATTAGATTTGTCAGTGTGAAAAACATTTATGATCAGTAGTCAAATTACCTGTGGAAAGTGCTAAGATGCCCTTCAACAGATGAATGGATGAAGAAGATGTGGTCCATATATATAATGGAATATTACTCAGCCATCAGAAAGGATGAATACCCAAATTTTGCATCAGCATGGATGGAACTGGAGGGAATTATGCTAAGTGAAATAAGTCAAGCAGAGAAAGTCACTTATCATATGGTTTCACTTCTTTGTGGAACATAAGGAATAGCATGGAAGATGTTAGGAGAAGGAAGGGAAAAATTAAGGTGGGTAATTGGAGGGGGAGATTAACCATGACAGGCTATGGACTCTGGGAAACAAACAGGGTTTTAGAGGGAATGGGGTGGGGGATGAGTTAGCCAGGTGATGGGTATTAAGGAGAGCATTGATTGCATGGAGCACTGGGTGTTATATGCAAAAAATGAATTATGGAACACTACATCAAAAACTAATGATGTACTATATGGTGACATAACATAACAACAAAAAATTATCTGTGGTTATAAAATAAAAGTAACCATCACTAGAGCATTCTATGCATAGTATATACTTTTGGTTTTCATTTAGCTCCATTCATATACACAGCATTAAACTGCTAGAATGCCTTCCTGTTAAATGATCCCTTTTGTGTTAGGTATCTTTACCTTTTAAGTGAATAAAGATGCTTCATTGAATTTTGTTTTGGCAAAAGCCAAGTAATGGTATTAGATATGCCTAACTTAAGTATATCTAAGAAATATTTCCTTACCTTGCTTTGAAGTTATTTCTACATCATCAGAACCTTGCATGACATAGACTATATCTTTTTAGTTTAAATAGAACACTTCTAAAGAAAAAAAAATAAGCTGTTGACTAGATCAATTACTGACCCAAATTAAAAATTTAGTTGGGTTACCTAGGTGGCTCAGATGGTTAAGCATCTACCTTCTGCTCAGGTCATGATTTCTGGGTCCTAGGATCAAATCCCACGTCATGCTCCCTGCTCAGCAGGGAGTCTGCTTCTTTCTCTCCTTCTCCCTCTCCCTCTGCCTCTTCCCCTGCTTGTGCTCTCTGCCTCTCTCTCTCTCTTTCTCTCTCAAATGATTAAATATTTTTTTTAAATTAGCATATTGCATTCTCAAATTAGTATCAAAAAACCAATTATTGCTTGGATTTTTAAAATAAGAGCCTTTTAATGGTTACCAGAAAAAAAAAAATCACATTCCAACGAACATACGCTTATAGTTAACTATCTGTGTAATCAGAAAGACAGAAACCCTTCATGGCTTTATTCCACAGAGCAAACAATTTAATTCTGCACTGTAACTGAAAAAATAATCAAAGTGTAAGTAAGGCTACATTATGGGAGTTATTCAAAAGTTTGTGTATTTATCTGTAGGCCCCCAAAATACCAATCAAATATCAAACCTCTGTATAATGGAATGAAGTAATGACCACATGGGAGTCCCAGTCAAGTACCTGTAATGAGGACATTCTTTTTCAAACCACCACTACCCTTTGGAGTCTACACCCTCTCTATTTTGGAGGTTAGAAAGATTATGAAGCCAGTTAAAGATGGAAACTCCATCTATGGTACTTTGATAGGGTTCACAAAATTTCAAAGCACAAGTAACAGTTGGTTTTTTGAATGACCTAGGATCAGTATGCCAGGTAGAGGCTGCTAAAACTATTTCCTTCACCAGAGACAAGAAATACAAACCTTATGAACAGCTTAGGTGATGCCTAGAATTCACTGAACTGACAGAAACTATAGACGATATGCATTAGTTTGTCTTTGTGTAACAGTCTTTTGCCCTTCACTATTTTTCCCATGTGGTCCACCAAAAAGTAAATGAACTTTTCTTTCTTCAAGTTTAGTCATCTTTAGAAGAAGCATATCCCATAGAGCTTTCTTCCTCATTTTCAGACCAGAAGACCCTCATTGTCCCCAGAAATGGGCTAGATCATTATTCCTCTGTCTTCTCTAGTTTTACTATTATGGCAGGAACTAATTGGCCTACTTCTTTTTTCTTTCAATAGAGCTCCTTATGTAAATAAAATGTGTAAATCGATGTGGAGTTCATGAACATTCTTTGAAAAATAAAGGCAGGAGTTTCTTACAAAGTTAAAAATACATCTACACTATGATCTAGTAATTCCTCCAAGTATTTTCACAGAACTATCATTGCAGCTAATTTATGATCTCCCCAAACCAGAAACAGCTCAAATGTTCTGTACAGGAAAATGGATAAACAACATATTGTATAATGATAGTAATAGAACACTAGTAAACAGTACAAAAAATAAACTGCTAATATACTCATTAACATGAATAGGTGTCATTGAGTAAAGAAGTCAAACACAATTACTATATATTGGGTAGATAGATAAAGATATGTAGACATATAAATGGTGCCAGGAACATACAAAACTAATCAATGGTAATAGATGTAAGTTGTTCCTTTGGATGGGAAGGAGAGTATATACTGGAAATAAGTGGAGGGGAACCTTTTTGGAGTGATAGAAATATTCTATATCTTATTTTAGATAATGGCTTATATGAGTATATACATTTGTTAAAACTCATTGAACTCATCACGGAAATCTATACTTTTTTGTATATTAACTGGACTTCAGTTAAAAGGGAACTTTTTTGGTTTTTGAATTTCTGATATATCCATATTGTTTCTCTTTTTTGAAAGACACTAAATGTTCTTATTGACTATGTCTTTTCTTTCAACAGCATTTAAGTGATTATTTTTGTTATAATCTATTTCATTAACTTTTAAAACATTATTATTCTCACTAGACTTTTTGCCATTCTTCATGTTTTCTCCCTACCATGCTAAAGATAAAGGAGCTATCTTACCTAGACACATTTTTTTTTTTCAGAGCAATGGCTTCCATGTACCATGCAGCATGCCAATATGTCAATAATTTACAAATTCCTTAAATGTAGTTCAAGTGAATCTACACATTGGTTATTTCTTGACACCTCTGCCGTGGCTAGGCCTCTTCATAGGTTTTTAAGATCTTAATTTTTCTGGGACCCCATAAACCTCTGGCTTATCATTAGGTATGTATCTTGCCTCAAAATATCAGGGAAAGATCTAGCACTAAGCCTGAAATGAGCTTTCTCTCCAATTTAGCAAAGCATAACTTCCATGTTTAACCAAAGTAAATCATTATTCAATCCTTCCCTCATTCCTGGAGCATTAGGAGATAAAATATATGCTTTCTCTTGGAGGAACTGACCCTCCCTTAGACACATATTCTCTGCACAGGATTAAATAAACAAGTATGGAGAGAACATTACCCTTTGAATTTGCCTATGAGAAAGAGATTTTTTCCTATATATAACAAAATAACTTGTCAGTCTCTATCACTTTATTGACAAGTAATACAATAAATAGAGTAAGTTTTCAGAATTTTTTTCTTTCCTTTATCTGAAAGTCTACAGTACTGCTATTGAAAGTAGTCGCTTTCTATGGTAGACATGAGGGCTGTTTAAAATATTCCAGGTCTCCTTCCAGGCATGAAGCAGACATGCACTTACATTATGTGTTGAATTTGGTCACAGCTGTGTAACTTTTTCTGACCAATGAAATGTGAGCTGAAATGATATGGAATGCTTAGCTATGGTGTTTTCTTTCCTTGTATCATGGTGATGGGCAGTATTTCCCATAGTGGCCATTCATCAGTCTGTGTAGCAGAAGGATAATGGAGCAAAGTGAACAGGTGGCATAATACACATTAGAGTCAGAAGTAAAATATTGTTGCTTTAAGCTGCTGAGGTTTTGAGTTTATTGTTTACACAACATAATCTAGAAATAATCCTAACCAATAAAATTTCTTTCAGTGCTTTTTCTATCTGTCTGATACCATTCCATTGCTGTTTTCATTCTGAGTTGCTTTGGATGATGTCGGTAGTTGACCAGAATTATTCTTGCAACTTTCCCCTCTGATTTGCTACATACTGAGTAATATTTCTCAATGATTTCTTTCGGTCTGCTCGAGGCAATGATCAATATATGACCTAGATTCTTGCCTAAGCATTAAGAAGCAAGAAGAAAAAGTCAATAACTGCACTCATAATGTCATCAAGTATGCAGTGGGAATTCTGCTTATTGGTTCCATTGTTCCTCCTCCTCTGGGAAAAAGTTTCTCTCACATATTAAGCAGCATTCACTTAAATTCCCATGTCCTTTTGGGTGTCTCCTTTACAGGTGGGTGGTAATATTATTGAATTTCTCTACTTCAGAAGACTGAAACTCACACTTCAGAATTCTCTGAATTCTGAATATATAGTAAAATGATCACTTCCATAGTACCTGAGAAATGGTATGTGCTTTATTATACCATACTGATATAAACCTATTCTTTACCAGTGAAGTTATTAGACATGACTAAAATTTTCTCTAGATTTTGGCCATAAATTTGTAAGAGCAGGAAGCAAACACAGAGTATTCCATAAAGCTTATGGCTCTGAATAATCTTGCAAAAATCTGCCCTATTATGTTCAAAGCAGTGGAAATAGGTTTTACATTGGATCCAATCTTTAGGTTCAATTTTTTTTTCTTAAGTTTTTTTTTTTGTTTTTTTTTTTAAAGATTTTATTTATTTGACAGAGAGAAACACAGCCAGGGAGGGAACACAAGCAGAGAGAGTGAGAGAGGGAGAAGCAGGCTTCCCGTCGAGCAGGGAGCCCGATGTGGGACTCGATCCAGGGTCTCCGGGATCATGACCCGAGCCGAAGGCAGTTGCTTAACCAACTGAGCCACCCAGGCGCCCCTTCTTAAGTTTTTTCATTTCCAGTAAGACTAAAAGTCGTATTTTTCTCTCAAAACTGCTCTTCAGTGGAGCAGCACAATGTTCAGCCCACAATTTTTAATGAGTTCTAGTGAGTTTCTTAGAAACTCTTGAATCTTCCCATTTATTGCTTCTCTATCAGCTTTCCCATAGCCCATCATACATTAGCCAATGTTTGCTTAATGTGGGACACATGACACTTATTAGAAGTGATGCTTTGGGGTCAGCTCAAAAATCATTTAAAATGCCCTCTTATATATTTTACCATATTTCCTTGACCACTCCCATCTAAGTAGTTGTATTTTCCTGCACATGGGAGGAGTGGAAAAAGCCATTTTCATCTTTGTTCTTGATCTATAGCTAACTGTAAATTATATCTATATTGTGATAATACTGTTGACCGATAGTATCTGGAGACTTATGAAAAACTTACTGTCATTGTCAACTTTAACTGTAGTTGGTATGTTTTGTCTTTGTTAAAAATAGCCAAATTTTTATGCTGAGTGAAATAAGCCAAGAAGAGAAAGTCAAGTATCGCATGGTTTCACTAACTTGCGGTGCATGAGGGGTAAACTGGAGGACAGTGGGAGAACGAAAGTAAATGGGAACTAGGGTAATCTAGGGAGGGAAATGAAACAACAGAGACTTTGGACACAAAAACAAACTGAGGGACTTGGAGGGAGGGGGGTGGAGAGATGGGAGAGCCTGGTGGTGGGTACTGGGGACACCGATGCATGGAGCACTGGGTGTGGGGAATGGGGAATGAATCTTGGAACACTGGGAAAAAAAATTTAGTAACAATAAAAAATAAAATAAATAAATAAATTAATTAATTAAAAAATAGCTAAATTTAGAGCCATACGTTGTTTCTCTTCATAGTGAATTTCCTTCATATTCTAATTATATAAACTACCTATTTCTTATAAATGATTTATCATTATAGACAAATGTACTGAAGAAGTATGAAATTATACCACTTAGGAATAAACTCTATTTGCATTTTTATACATATTCTATCATATATTTATTCTCAAATATATACAGTCTTATACACATATGTGTGTATATATAGATATAAATAGATATAAATAAGTATTTTTGTTTATCTGTTTTATGAGAAGGTAAGTCTTTTTGATAATGATTGTGAGATAGTCAGTGGTCATGGTTTTGAATGCTTCTGTCAAGCATTGACAATATGTGCCAAAAATGGCATCCTCAGCAAATGTCTTAGGATTTGCCCTTAATTGTCCATTGAGAAGCCTTTCTCGGTTCTGGCATGTTTTAAGACACTAACTTTTTAGGATCCCAAAGGATTCTATGAGCCTTACATCATTTTCTAATAATGATGTATTTTTCTGCTTAACTAATCAAAGTGAGTTTTTCTTTTAACCAACAAAACTTATTTATAATTATTTACTTTAGTCTGCTTAGATTTTTTTTTAACTTTAAGTTTATTTTATTTTTTCAGTGTTCCAAGATTCATTGCTTATGCCCCACACCCAGTGCTGCATGCAATAGGTGCCCTCAGTACCCACTACCAGTCTCTCCCATCCCCCCACACCCTCCCTCTAAATCCCTCAGTTTGTTTCTGTGTCCAGAGTCTCTCACATTTCGTTTCTCTCCCTGAATTACCCTACTTCCCATTTACTTTCCTTCTCCTACTGTCCTCTAGGTTACCTCTTATGCACCACAAGTAAGTGAAACCATGCGATACTTGACTTTCTCTACTTGGCTTATTTCACTCAGCATAATCTCTTCCAATCCAGTCCATGTTGCTACAAAAGTTGGATATTCATCCTTTGTGATGGAGGCATAGTATTCCATTGTATATATGTACCACATCTTCTTTATCCATTCATCTGTTGATGGGCACCCTGGCTCTTTCCACAGTTTGGCGATTGTGGCCATTGCTGCGATGAACATTGGGGTGCATATGGCCCTTCTTTTCACTACATCCGTATCTTTGGGGTAAATGCCCAGTAGTGCGATTGCAGGGTCATAGGGTAGCTCTATCTTTAATTTTTTAAGGAATCTCCACACCGTTTTCCAACGTGGAAACATTGGAAACATTCCCACCAACAGTGTAAGAGGGTTCCCCTTTCTCTGCAGCCTCTCCAACACTTGTTGTTTCCTGACTTGTTAATTTTGGCCATTCTGACTGGTGTAAGGTGGTATCTCAGTGTGGTTTTGATTTGAATTTCCCTGATAGCTAGTGACGCTGAACATTTTTTCATGTGTCTGTTAGCCATTTGTATATCTTCTTCG